>CABEEJ010002052.1:3821-85339 GCA_901482245.1 Timema douglasi
CCCCCCCCCCCTTTTCCCATCCCAATGGAATTCCAAACTTATCTGGTTGTCACGTGACAGGCATCATAACTCATGTGAGCTAGCTTTTTTTTCGTAAGAGGGATAGAATATACAGACCACGGGCAGTAGCTATCTCCATGAAGACATTTTACATTTACATAGTAAGATGGTCAATAGCTTTATAGATAGAATCCTAAGCGGATGAAACAAAACCTCATATGCTTCCGCCTCATATCTACGGATCTTCAATCCGCATTCGGGAAATTAACCAGATATCTGCATTCGAAGATATTGTAATTTTCATTGCAATTATAACCCCACCAATTGGTTATATCCAGATTATTTATATCTAAATGTAATCCATATTCTATCATATCAATGTGTGAGGGTAATATTAGATATAATATTGTTCAATACATACATAAATAATAAGTTATAATTAATTTATTTTGCTCATTATTTTGTCTTTAATAATATTAATACCCGCTTTGGTGGCCGCATGGTCTAAGGTGTCACTCTGTTTATAAACTAGTCTTCCGATCGGGGCTCAATCCCGGTTGGGTGCACTGAAGGTGGTTTTTCCTAAATGTTGTTCCACTCTCCCTCCAGACGAATGCGGGTACACTTCCTATAAATACCCGCCTCGGTGGCGTAGTTGGCTAACGCGCTTGTCGTGTTGAGCTCGACTGCTGAGGACAGGGAGATCGAGGTTCGAATCTCGGTCGGGTGAACTGGGGTGGTTTTTCCTAAATGGTTTTCCACTCTCCCTCCACGCAAATGCGGGTTCACTTCCTCTAATTCAACCTTCCCAAATCCTAATCCATTAGAGTAATTAGTACTTAAAGCGTATAGCCCGAATGGGTAGTAAGACGCGGTTCTAAATAAAAATAAAAAATTCTTATAAATTTAACCTTCCTCATTCCTAAAACGTTATAATAATTATTATATAAACGTATAACCTGAACGGGTAGTAAGAAGCGTTGCTAAAGTTGTATAAGTTATATTGTAGAAATCTTACAAAAAAGTTAATTTTTGAATAGTTGTTAATTTAAATAAGAGCATAGTTTAAATAAAGTATCAATATAATTCAAAATTTTAGGTCTAGACAATACACTATATCTTAACTTCTGGAAGAAGACATGTAATTTAATCCTAAATGGATGTGTTTTTATTTCTGTTGAATTTTACGGATACCTATGTCCATAGCTTTGAAAAAAACGATTAGTGAATTGAGAACTTCACAATTTAATAAGTTAGCGGAAAGTTTGGTCCTTTTATAGAAAGCGGAAAGTTACTAAAAATAGCTTTATATTCACCTAATTTGACGATGTGTTTTCCCACTTCTACATGCGAGGTAAATTTACATCAGCCATAAACATCTTCACTATCTGAAAGGATAAATAAGAGAAATCTTTTATTTGTTAGAAAAGGCCAAAATCACCCTTAACGGATTATACCAATTTATCTATTTAATAGAAAGCGGCAGAGTTTTCAAAACACTGTTAATTGAAGCTTAAATTAAGCTTACATGAATATGGTTACAGCTTTAATATTTATTCGATTCAAACAGGGTTAGTAGCGACTTAAATTAATAAAATTATACCTGATGGTCAAAATATAAAAATTATCAGATACCTAGAGGTTAATATGTATTTACATTCTATGCGTGAAAGATTTTTGATCACATTCTAAAGGATAAGATCTAAAGAAAAACATATTCAAGCTTTATAAATTTACAATGTTCAATCTTAATGTGTTTAAATGTTAAGGTAAAAATCTTAGGTTTTCTTAAAATGGACTAACACTGCTGTATACTTATAAATAAAAAGAAAATGACTATTGAAACTTCCAAAACTATCATCTATTTCATCAATACAGGCCTACCCATTTGAATAGGACTTATTTATATGGAATATGAAATACAAATTTGAAAAAAAAAAAATTAAAAAATTGGAACCACATTTTTACTAATGTAATGTAATCGACCTCGGTGGTATTAGGGTAAATTGATCGTCTCAAGACCCGATGATCATGGATTCAAACCAGGCTGGGGTTGACGAATCTTTCTTTCTTGTGTGATAAAAAAATCAGTAGCCAAACTTCCTTAGGAGGGCAAGTAAAACCGTCGGTCCCGTGTCGATTGTGGTATGTAAAAGAATCATGAAAGGTATGTGGAAATACCTTTCTCGGTCAAATTTGTAGGCCCTTTATCTGACACTCAGAGAAACTCTTGTATGGTGATATAATCAGTAGGTCCAAAAAGTGCACGTTAAATAACTTAAATAAATGAATTAATATAATTTAGGCTACTTGTATGGCCCAAATATAGATTAAGTAACGATTAATTAGGTTTAACTACAATATAAGATTAGAATTGAACAGACATACTTTCAAAACTCAACTTATATTAGCAGGGTATTTCCAAAAGAGAGCTCCATCTTATTTTAATCTAATATTATACCAACAACTAGAATAAACTGCCTAAAAACTGAACGTTTAAATAATCATTTCCTCCATCACGCCAATCCTTACACTCAAGATACTATTAACAAAACAAACCATTCACATCACCATCAAGTGTTTTGTTTTTAAAATAAAACCAAACACTTTTATTTTTGGTTCCTTAGGCTGATATGTGAAATTAAACTTTACGGGCGGGGCGGCCTCTATCAAAGAAAATGTTTATGTTTCCAAAGCACACAATGGTCGCCTTTCTTCAGGCTGGTTGTTATACGGGCCCTCGTCTTATAGAAAACAGCTGTTTGAAGATTATTTCTGGTTTGTAACAGCTGTAGACTCATCCTGCGCCTCGACCCCCGTCAAGACATGGAGAGGGGTAAGGGGTCAGCATCCAATTTTTAATTACTGGTCTCTTCTCATTCTCAAACTTGGGGCTGCACGGCAGACTTTAGTATACTCTATATAAAGGGCTTGAAGCTCACACAAGGGGTGATGACTTTCTTGCTTACACTTAGAAGTATACTATCGAGCATAGGAAGGATGATAACTGACCGATAGCAGAATTTTAGATATTTTTTTTCCTATTGCAAAGATTGATTTAAAGTCGCTAAAGTTAGCCTATGTGGAGATAATTATTATGTTATTATTAATACTATATTATCAATCAAAAGTTTTACTAAACACTTGTAAAAATACTTCCCTAAAGCTTGTTCTTAACTAATTGAAAGATCAATTTTTTTTAAATAACCTTATTTTTTTGTTTGGGGCTCATGGCAAAATGAGATATAATAGTACATGATATAATAAATTAAAAAGTATTATATTCAAATTTGTAGCTGGCCAGTGGCCACCATAATAAATATATTTTGTTTATAACTTATAGAAAGAGCCATAAAAGTATGAGTTTCACATGTTTTTATTCTGTAAACACATGCGCATGAACGCAACCGAATACATTTTGTTTTACGTCATCAACCACACTCATTTCTTCCGGTATGCAATATTTATAAATATGAAGAGAAATCAGCATTTTAGGAGCTTTTGTTGTAAAGCATTTTCAAGTGAATTTCAGACTCCACTTCCACAATAAAAAAAAGCATATAAATGGCCATTTGTATAAGTTTGTATTTCAATAGTTTAAAAACGCTTAAAAGAAAAGCATAGTTAAAAATAAATGGTTTGTTTTATAAGTTTTAGCCGCCAAAAGTGATAGCAGCTCAACATATTATGGTATTGCAGATCATATGACTTGGCGAATGGATATATGGTAGCTTTTCCTAGCTTTCAGATACCACCATTCCTACTATGGATGGACTTGACATCCATCACCACTCACAGTGTGGTTTACAATTATCTCTCTAGTCAATAATGTGTATCCAACCGATAAAAACTAGAACTTTGACACTACCACCAATTCCATTTTGTTTGGGGTTTCCAAATCTTACTACCGCTCCGGCTTGTACACATGGAGGAAGGTATAAATTACAGGAAAAGTACTTTCATTTGTGTGGTGACAGGATGATAAAACATATAAGGGAAAATACCCCTCAGGATTGGATTCGCTTCCCAACCTCCTCGTGAGCAGCCAGATAAAACCAGACTGACACCCTAGTCCAAATGCTCACTGGTGTGTTTAGAACCCATATTAATATTAAAACAAGCAAGCTTGGGCTCCCATGTTTAAATATATATTTTGGGGACATTTACATGTCTAGGGAAACCAGGTTCCTTTCCGAGATGTACCTATAGGAGCTTCTTTTATTTAATTTTTGACTACGTTGCATAACTCAAATTGAAATATTTTTAATGTTAGGATTAGATGTTTGTGTTAGGTGTGATTTATTAGGAGGCTATAGTACGATTCGGGTAGGAAGAACAGTAGATGTCGGTTCCTAAAGTTACTAAAACCATTTTAATATATTCATACATCAAGTCATGTTATCTGAAGTTATCACTTTTGATAGATATTATCAATAACTATAAAATAACACAAATAATATAGTAAGATATTATAAACGTTGGACACAAAGAAATGTTTTTATTCTATTTAGTGTTCTTTCAACCAAAATCAGGCTATAGCTTGATAGTTGTGTTCTGATACAACTCTGGATTTTGAAATAAACGTTAAATCACTTTTTAATTGAAACAGAGACATCAATAAACTTAGATAACACAATGGAGAGCTCATTCATTGTTCCAAATAATAGTTTTTATAAACCAACCATTAGCCTTTTACAAAAAGAGTCAGCTTACCAAGTGATAAAATTGCTCAGCATGATTTGTTGTATAGTTTCTGAGAATAGTGTACCTACAATAACATGTGGAGTATAGAAAAGTGACTCGCCTCTGTGGCGTAGTTGGCTAACGCGCTTGTCGTGTTGAGCTCGACTGCTGAGGACGGGGAGATCGAGGTTCCAATCTCGGTGAACTGGGGGTGGTTTTTCCTGAATGGTTTCCCACTCTCCCTCCACGCAAATGCGGGTTCACTTCCTCTAATTCAACCTTCCCAATTCCTAATCCATTAGAGTAATTAGTACTTAAAGCATATAACCCAAACGGGTAGTAAGACGTGGTGCTAAATATTATAGAAAAGCGTTTCAATTCCAGATCCCCTTAAACTAATTTAGTTGTCTGTCTGAAATTGTGAAAAACAAAACAGTTTATCGAGAAGGGCTTATAGTTCTAGTGTATATTGATAAGGATAAATAAATGTGGTTGATCAACATACGAAATAGTTTGTCATTAAATCTCGATCACCAACAACCCCAGTCTGAAAACACACATTTAATCAATCGACACATTGTTAATTACATTTTTTACTAACATTATAACTTGTAATGGAATATAAGGCATGTTAATATTACATTTTTAACCAAAAAACAAATTTAAACGCTTGTGTTTGATTCATTTCTAAATGTTATCATAAATTAATATCATCACGGTTAAAATTAATAAATATGCTTCAGTACACTCTAAATTAAGTTTTTAATCGAAGACGCCATATTATTTTAACCTGGATTTTATTCTCAACATATTTATAACCTATAGTATGATTTGTATTGCAAATATAAATCAAAATTCCTAATCCAATAAACATTCGCGAATATAAAATTGGTGACATGATATTATAATAGCATCTGAAAGAAAATTTATTGAAACAATACAATAGATAAAAAATATAGATAACGTAACACTAATATATTTTTTAAATTTAGCCCTTATTGAAAATAAGTTTTAGTTTAAAAAGTAGGGCTCATACAAATATTTATCTAAAAATATTTATAATTTCTTTAACCTTGAATAATATTTTTGTTTTATACTATGATAAATTAGGCTTTCCCATACGCATTCATTTTACTCCCAGTTTACTGTGATATTTAATAAAAACTCGATAAATATAACTTGTTATAGATGTGATGAAAGTGGTCAATACATTGAAGTTGCTAATATATAGGCTATTGCAAAGCCATTTAATATATGTTTTTTAGTTCCGAATGTTTTAGATTATGAATAAAATTACTCAAATAATCTGTACTGTAATTATGATATAAAAGTACATTTTTTTATGATAGATCAACACTCTTTTTATTACTCTGTAATCATAAGACCGAAAATTAGTATAGTATTTATCTAAAATAAATTAATGTAAACTATAAACAATAATAGTATTATTTATACAAATTTCAGGCAAATTATTTCAGATTTCAGATAAACAATTTCTTAAGAAGGTTCAGCTAAAATTGATTGCGTATTAAAAATGATTGTATTTAAATTATATTCTTAATCAACCAGATCACTAAATTTAACATTATCTTAGTGTTCCTTCGGTAAAAAAATATAGATTGACCGTTAATTTGATGTTGTATTTGATTAAAAAAATATTATTGCAAATGTTTTGTTAATTTTGAATTGTTTTAAACTGTTCTTTACATCTTTCGAAATTAAATTTAATCCATTATGGTTTATTCGTTATCACACTTATCAGAATGGATTTAAAATGATGTATTTTTTATTTTTAGATCCAAAAAGATTATTTATATCATATACAATTTTATTTACAAAATTTTATATTCCAAAATAAAGTATTAACAAAATCAAAAATTATTTTTAATATAGTCCTAATCATATGTTTAAGAAATAAGATCAATCTATTTAGCAAATGCGATATCTGAGACAGAGTCAATACATGGCATACATAATTAAAATTAGTAATATGGTAAAAAAAAAACTAATTGACGTAGGTATATATTTGAACTAAATAAACTATAAACTACTTATAACCACTGCAATTCGATTCAAACTGTCCTATGAGCTACTAAAAACTATGATTTATTAAATAGAGATACATAAAATATAAAGCATGAAAATGACTCTTTATGTTATGAATATTTTGTGAAAATTAGAATATTATAATTATCTACACGTTACGTTAGTTAAATCCAAATCAAATTGCAGCATTTTATAAAATATTTTTAATAAAATTCCACTCACCCAAATTGCAAAGAAACTCTTCAATCGTGTAGAAATGACGTTGACAGCTATGCCATCTGCTTCCAGCCTAAATTACTTAATAAAAAGTAAATCAATAGATTATTAATTTTGTATGAATATTTAATTAGTCTCTAGAGTAAAAAAAAAAAAATCTTGCACGGATTTAGAGATAGATGGCAGCATTGTATAAGGTACTGGAAATTCTTGAACTTTTCCGTTACTGTAGAAGATTCTCCTATTGAGGGGGTGGTAGTCTTCCTGTCGGTGGTGGAAAGGGGGGGAGGGCACATTTTAGGTATTGGAGGGGAGGGGGTAGGTTTTCAAATATACCCCTTCTCTCTGTACAGAACTTGTACGGGCCCCCCCTCTCTTAACCCCCACTCACGGCTGTAGAATTTCTCCTATCAGACTAAAGCTACTTCGCACCCCATAAAAAATTACCCACCACTACCCCTCCATTCGAGGCTAGAGAAGGGAGGCCATGCCGGACAAGAGGTGGGTGGAATAAGAGCCTAAGTACCACGTCAGTCTGCCTCGGATCACCGCCCGGAGTGGACGGGAGATTCACAATACACAGGCAGCCACGGAGATTAGGACTTCAACTTGTACAAAAAAAATGTATTACTTTGAAGATACCCGCTTAGGGGTTAGAATGGCTTAAAGCGTCTTTCTCGTGCTAAACTAATTTGCCTGTGATGGGGTGATCGGGGTTTGAATCCCGGTCGAGTGTATTAGGTGGGCCCACCAAGTGCTCAAACAGGGCTCGATACTAGAGGTAAAGCGTCCCCCACCCCTTCCTTCTCTTTGTAGCCTACTACTAGAGTCAGTGGCAGTGGAACCTTAATGGTTTAGGGAGACTACAAAAAAAAAAATGTGAATTTTTGCTTCCAAAATCAAAGTGAGGACCTCCTTCTCGGAACCTGTAAGTACCAGGTTTGGTACCATGGTACCAATAGTTCTCCCTTAGTGACGGACGTTGTACTAGGGGGTGGTTTTTCCTATTACAAAAATTCCACTCTTCCTTAACTCATATTCAAGTGTCTTTCCTTTAAAACTATGCCTTTCTCGTCCTTATTCCATTAGCCTATTAATGTATGCGTACAACTCAAATGGTTCCTAAGATGCGATGGGATGAAATTAATAAGTGTATTAAGGTGCGTCAGAAGGGAGCACGAGTAATTTAACAGTTTTTATAGCATTACACTTTTTTTGCCAAAATAAATCAAATATTCCTCCAGTAGCAACATAGAGTTTAGTTTTCTGTACATGCTAAATAATATCAACAGATCTTGAATCTCTGTAAAGAGTGTCTTGGAATTTTGTCAAAACTTTTTCTCTTTATTTAAAAAGTTTTGACAACATTCCAGGATACCCTTGATCGATATTCAAGATCTGTTGATATTATTTAGCATGTACAGAAAACTAAACTCTATGTTGCTACTGGAGAAATATTTGATTAATTTTTGCCAACAAATTTATATTCCATAAAAAACTGTAAAAATACTTTCGCTCCCTTCGACCGCATCTTAAACAAACAACGTGTAAACATAAAATAAATAATAACAGCTAGCCAGAGATGCGCCGTGAATCTGTTATTGCAGTAAGCTCAATGTAGCTGACTATACCACACGTCCATACAGACTCAGCCTTAGCCTAAATAAAGAGAGAGGAAATAACCTGAGTATGAAATAGTACTAGTTCATCCCCTTCCCCATTTATTTGAGGTATTTAACGTGCCCTTTCTGATACAAATGATTATAACAGCACACGACTTATAGGCTAAATTATCTAGATCTATGACAGACACCACAACCAGCCCCCAGCCATTAATTCATCATTGTTAGAGGGGAAACCCTCATTTTAAAAATGACAAACTTTTCGGCCAAACTGGGAATCGAATCTGGGACCCTTAGATAAGCAGATAGACACGTTGCCGACAGCTACGGTGCCTGACAATATAATTAGCTAAATAATGCTTAATTCATTAACGTGATAGGCCAAAGGAATCTAGAACAATAGTTTCAGTGTGCGAAAAATATACAATTTTACATGGCTAATTTTTTTAACTTACAGCCCCTTTAAACTAGAAATATTTACTATACAACCCCTTATATAAACTTGTAATATACCTTATATCTAGAGTTAATTTTGAACAAGCAAGGTCTATCCAATTATGAATGTACATGGTACCTATTTCCCATCTTCTCTAAACTCTACTGCAGGTGCGTTTTATCTACGCTACACACTTAAATTTTTCTCCCATGAGAAACAAACTCTGTACATTTTAATGTTGAGGCGATTAATAATAATATACTAAGACCATCTATAACCTTATTTTTAGTATTTAAATAAAATACCCATGCAATTATTAAATCACATGTAATATTTGTGTTATAATATCACAGGCCCTATAACATTTTCAAAGAAAGTATTTATCTATTTTCTGAGAGAGAAAATTCTTTTACGTACAGAATTTTCAGAAACACATGTATAATGTAGAGCTTCATTTTTTAAAATTTAAAAACGTTGAAAGTTGACTTAGGCCCTACATCCTAAGTTTTTATAAAGGCTGGTCTGTTTCCTAGTTTGAAGGAAACGTGTTCGTTTTTTATATGTCCTTATTACCATACAACTATTTCTCCTTGCACTAGTGTGGTGATAACCAGTGTGCAGAAATTGTTTCTTTAAAATCACTTCTTAAAATAATTCAAATAATGGTATAGAGCTAGATAAAAAAGGTCTTATCACCACATCATTATCAGAATAAAAAAAGAGTGTTTTTATACACAAAATAAATTGTCAGCTAGTGAATAGTGTATTAAGAATGAGTTATTCAATAACACCAAAAGTGATACCGGAAACTCTTTCAGCAACAACAAAAATACAACCTTCAAACAAATTTCAACCAAATGTTGGTCGTAATAATTTTTATAGAAAACACTAAAATATGTTTTTGAAGGTCGTCACTCTCCATTATCATTAGCAAAACTACAATGAAATTTGGCAGGAAAGTTGTTGTTTTTTGTATAAAAATGAGCTAATATTATGAAATAGTAGAAGTAGACCGTATTATTTTTAGGAATAGACTGTCACAGATACATATATTACCTTTTTTTTAAAGTAAACATTACATGCATTAACACCAAATATTTTTAACAGTGTCAGTGTGCTTGTTTATTAGACAGGAGGCCATAGATCTATTCTGACCTCAATCGTTTTTGTCTTTGCCCTTAATCATGTTTTTTCATCGTTCTTTACTATAAATATTTTTTTAATTCAAATAATTTAGTTATTTTTATAATATTATCTTGAATAGATAAGATAGTTTAAATGAAGTTTTATCAGTACTCTAATATTATTATACAAAAAAAAAAATGAATATGTATTTTCAAAAAAGTCGTGTCTTCTAGACCCCAATAATAAATGTTTGGGATACATGTTGGTTTTTGTGTTGAAATAGTAATTACAGTCCAATTTTAATATGAAGAGTATTTTAGAAAATAGAGGTACTTTTTTTTGCGCTCAACATTGATGCTATTTTACTATATTATTTGTGCTATTTAAAAGGTATTGATATTATATATCAAAAGTAACAGCTGCATGTCACATGACTTTACGTATTAGTGTGTGAAAACAGATCTAGTCACTTTTTTTAGCGCTTAGATAAGGTTTTTCCTATTTAAATTGGACTGTAACTCAATATATTACTATGCAAATGCTCCTGCTTCAGTGATTTGGCTTTATATTTTATTTTAAAACTAATTACTTTTGTATACCTTTAATATTTACCATTCAAATTGTGTATCAGAAATGTGTATGAATTGGTAACTTTGTAGCTTAAAGGTGGGGTGTAAATAAACGCGAGTTTGGGTGTGTGTATATATATAGTCAAGTCTTTAAAAAGTAAAAATTCTTTAGGTCAACATAAATGAAATATTGGTTCAGTAGATAAGTATAGTTATTTAAATACATCTTAAATATATTTGTGGGCAAATACAACTATGCTCAAGACAGATACTCAATAAATGTTAAAATTAGTATGCGCAGAAATTTAAACTAGACGTATTACTAACGCAAAATTACATTAATATGTCCAAAAAAGGATTTATTGCAAGTAAAACTGCTAATATACTGAAATTAACTCGCGCTTCTTTAAGTGTCATCAACTTAATTGATACATTTGAAAATACTTCCATTTAAAACGTTTAATTTTATTTTTGATGTTTATGATCGATTACGACTCATTTAAATACTTACTTCTAAAGACCCAAAGTGAACCAACCCATTCGTCGTCGTTAGTTTGACGAACTGTAACGATAGATATGCTAATGTACAAGGTTAACGACTTGTTAGCCCGTTAACCTTTTAGCCATTAAGAATGGACTGTCACAGAAACATCTGGTTTTCACTGACATTATCACTACAAGATACATACACAATATAAGCATATAAATGTTTTTAAAGACATTGTTTGGCCTCTAAAGTTTGCTTTGGAGCTTTTAGTAATATAGTATAGTAATATACAGTAGCCCCGTGGTTTCTTTGGTGCTGACTGAAAGCTCACAGCTGACTTCTGACAGTCAACACTTAGGTATATAACAAAATTTTGAATGTCAGAAGTGACAACTGATAAACACATGATTTTGCAGATCATTTGGTTCTGCGTAGGGATACAAAATTTGATCTGGTAACTTTTCAAAGCTGTCAGTCAGCACCAAAGAAGTCATGGGGCTACTGTAGTTTAATAGTGATGAACTGATGATTGTGAAAGAGCAGTTTCCCATAATCAAACCTTTTAATTTTAATAAATTTGGGACTAAATAAGAAAATTCCCTTAATCCAAATTTCAATAAATAAATAAATATTAATAAAAGTTTATATTTTCTAAAAAAAATATTTCCTAACATTCATAAGAAGAAACAATGATTTATCGCAACTTTAAAAGTGTTTTTAATGGCAATATAATTGCTAATAATACATCTTTGTCTTGAATAAGATGGGTTTTATCGAACATTTTATAATTTTTCTGGGTTTCAATGCAAAATTAATTTTGTTAGTTGTATTTTTCGTTAAAAGCAGAAAATAACTATACATAATTAATTAGTTTTGATTTATATGAAGAGTTTAGGACCTTTATGTGCTCTGCCACAAAAACGTATATAATATTTAATTGTGTTATCATACTTTCTTATATTGAGCAACCAGCTTAAATAATTTGTGATTTTTTTTTCTGAAAGTTCAAAGTTTGTGTCAAACCAGTGAGATTTAGTTTATAAATTAAAAACATTTGTATTATTTATGCTTATGAATTATTGACTTTATAATTTTGTTTACAAGTTTATAGAGACATACAGATAATATCTTCAGTTTCTATATTAACTAAAGATAATTCTTTAAACTTTGTTTATTTTTTGGCCGACAGCTTATTTTTCAAACTGGGCTTGTTTTCAAATTATCGCTGGAAGAAAATTGTAATAATTATTTTAAAATCGATTTAATAATATAGTTAATTAAACTAAAATCTTGAATTACTTTTTTTTTATATATAAATTGGTGTTCACTTCCTTCTCGAGAATTTCTTCTTGAACATTGTATTCATCGACCTTGAGAATTGGGAAATCTTTTTACTGCACGTAATAAATTCGACCTGGTCCTGATAATAAATCTTCGCGCGAACAAAAGATCCGTGACTGCGGGCACTGCAGTCACATTGACTTATAAGGTTGAGTCACTTAGAATGGTTATTTACCTGTTCAAGAGTTAACATACTATAGCAACCTGCAGCCTGACCCCTTAGCTCAGTCGGTTACATGGCTGTTTACTGATCAGAGGGTACCGGGTTTGATGCATGATATTGCACTCATATTTTTTTTAGCATAAGTATTAAGTATTACTAAGTTCTGATTATTAACTTTCCCGATAGTAAAGTGTTTTTTTTTATTATCAACGAGTATTACCATCTGTTTAGGTTATAAAAAATGTGTGATAATTACTCTAATTGGATAGGGATTAGGAAGGAAAAATTGGAGAGGAAGTGCACCCCTATTTGCGTCGAAGAATAATGGGAAATCCTTTGGAAAAAACGACCCTCAGTGTAAATCCGAAAGAGATTTGAACCCCGATCTCACCATCATCAGCAGGCCGGTCCAATACGAGAGTGACACCTCAAACCATTCGTCCACTGATGCGAGTGATAGTAAAGATAAACTAGAATGTGCACCAGTGGGAGCGTGATCTAAACGCCAAGCTCATTCAGTCAGATAGTTCTCCTGTAAACGGGAATCGGGAGTTTGAGTCATGGCCAGGTGTACTAAGGATGGTTTTTCTCGCAAATACTGTTTCATTTCTTCTCAAATCTATATTACTCATCACTATTAGATTATTATAATTAATATATACTCGTATAGCCCAGAAAAGAGGTGGTGTGCGATTGTAAAAGATATAAGCTAAGCTTAGATTATCTAAGAACTTGTACAAGTATTAAACGTTAGGCCAATTAAACTTGTTAAAATGTATGAATGTTGCGTAGTCCTTTATGGTCAATTATTGTTTTGGTTAAAGTGGACTTGAGGTTAGTACTAAGAGAAAACTTTCGCTGAGTGAAGGGATGGTTGTATTGTTTTTCCATTAAAATCGAATATTTTAGATTTTTTCCTAAATTCTTAGGTGTATTAAAATTTTAAAACTAATCTAAACTTGTAAAACCAGTCTCATAAATGATCTAAGTTGTAAATCTCCCAATAAAATGGGGGCCCTTTTGCCAGTGATGGGAAGGATGAGCTTCAAATATCTGATGCTTTTACTGTAGGTGGTTTCTTACATGTGATTTGTCGATGTGGATTTTATACCTTCTCTCCTAGATGATGTGGGCGCAATACATCCCAACTAACCCTCTCATTCCTAAACCTTGGCTGGATAAATCTATTTATAGCCATTAGGCGAACGCACTAACATCAAAAAGAAAAAACTTATTGTTTTTGAACCGATTTATTTTTTAGATTGAAGATACGTTAAATTGTTGGATTAAGTTTTTAATATGTTTGGTCATCTATTTTAATAAAATTGAGAGTTTGTCTGTCTGTCTGTCTGTCATAAGCATTGCACGATATCTAACATAAGCAGTGGTTTGGAATTTTTTTTTTTAATTAGTAGCCCTAGAGCTCGAACATGTGCACCTGGAAGCAGAAATTTTAAAATGTTGATTGTATATTTTTTTATTAATTAAAAACCAGGTTGAGAAAAAAAGGGGCACTACAATGCAGGCAATAAAGGCACTAACCTTAAATTTACCTCCTAAATATATATCTCCCGGGACGGCTAGCCTAATTCAATTAGTGCTGAGTAGTTATTGTTTTAAACAGCGAATTTAAAATAACAATAAAATATATTTCCTAAAATACAGCTTACTTCCAATTGAAAACTTAAAAAAAAAACTTACAAATCATCATCACTTTACATATAAGGGTGTCAATACTAGAATATAGTAGCTCCTAGTACTAAGAAATGATTAGGAAATATTATTATTATTAGCACCGCGTCTTACTACCCATTCGGGGATTAGGAAATAAAACATAATTTTTGCGGTTAACATTTTGGTACATTCGTAGTATTGTTTGTATAGATGTTGATAATATTTATCAATAGTGAAATTTCAAAATCACATATCTGGACGTATGAATTTATTAAAGTGTTTTATTAACTTTTATAACCGTCGGATATAGTTGTTTGTACCATAATCCTAATATACCCCAGCAGCTACATTCCACTGAGTGTTGCTTGGTTCGGCAACGCCAGATTTCGCGTTATTGATTTCACGTCATATTGAATGGCTCGGGGGTGTGGCGGACGTCAAGGAAATGAGGTTTAGAGAGAAAGGGAAAGGATTGTCGAGAGAGAAGGAGATGGTGGTTTTTTTTTTAAATCAAAAGAGATGACAATATTCAAATGAACATGCACTTTAATAGTAGAAAAACGTGCGAAATAAGCTGTGTGAAGGCCGAGTCGAATCTTAACTATTACGTTATGTACTGTATTTTTTTTAAAATGAACTACAGAAAAATTATATTAAATTTCATTAAAATCGAATAAATAATACAAAAAATATATATAAGTCAATGCTTTTGTTACTATTTTATTGTAACCCTTAATGATATGTTATTATTTTATTCTTACTATATGATTCTGTTAGATTATAGGCCTATTAGCAAAATTAACTGGAAATAGTCTTATCCAGGCTAAAAACCAAAACAATCAAGTCTTCATTTTTTTGTTCATAACCAAACACAGGGGTTGTCTTTTAAGTAAAAATACATTTCAGAAGTTTTGTGGAACTCTACAGTTTAAAATCTCGTTTTAGAGGCACCAACCACTTTTCATTTACATCTGCAACTCTGTCTTAATAAGCGTCCCTCCATTAATCAATTAATGTTAACTATATATATATATATATTATATATGTATATATAATATATATATATATATTATACTACGCGTGAATGGAAGAAACTAGAATCTTAATCAGGGTATTGTATTGACTGATAAACCCGATGAGAAGACCTAAACACAGATGGGAGGATAAAATTACAATGGACCTGAAAGAGATTGGGTGTAATGAGATGTACTGGATAGAACTAACTCAGGATGGGGATATGTGGCCTACTTTTATATGTGTTTCAATGAAATCTCGAGTTAAAATGCCACAGGGTAAGTTAGAAATCCATTACTAAAACTATTTTCAAATAATAAAAATTTCAAATCATGTGATACGATGCTTTAAATTTGTATATATACTATCAATTCCTATAAAATATATTAATATTATAGTGAAATATTATAAATGTTGGCGACAAAAACAAAATTTGTATTTTCTAAAACCTCCTTTCAAACAAGAATATTATTCAAGACTTCATTTTGTATAAAGAATATCCTTGTAACGATTTAATTCCCCCGACCAACACCCCTAAAAAAAGTTCAACATGCACCCATTTTATTTTTCACACATTCTTATCGAATCCTACCGAGGAGAAATGGAAATATAATCTATAATAATATGTTGGCAAGCAATGAAGCAAGAGGACCAGTCAAGAAGTCTGAAGAAAAGAAGACGGAGTATCTACAGAGTTAGTGAACCATGTAGAAGCCATTTTCTTTCTCAAACGTATGCGCGGCGATATTTCAACCCCATTACCTTTCACTGTAACTTAATGTGTAACGGATCTACTGCTCTTAACGTACAAATCTTGGATGTCAAAAATGTTACAGAAAGAGGACATAAATTTGCAACGTCATGTAAGGATATGTGTCTTATTAAAACAATGTTTTTTTAGTAATTGTTTTTCTCTCAAAAATAACTCATGATCCTAATATCTCAAATCCAATGACAAATGAAAAAAAAAGTAATTATGGATCTAAACGGTTGTAAATAAAGCCTATTTGGAAATATTTAATAAGATGATCCACGTGTTTGAGGGTTTAAAGTTCCACTATTGGGGATTATTGTTTAATCTGCGGTGATGACTATTTTATATATTTATTCATTTGTGCATACATTTATCCATCTTAACCACTATAATGTATACTGCTTTAATTAAAGTTTTAAATCCAAGGTATGCATCGTGGTAATTTAGAATTTTATCTAATTTTTTAAATAAAAAATAGTTGTATCCGCTCCTATAGGACAATGGAAATGAATTAACATATTATAGTATAATATCATAAAGCTTATGGGCCCTATTGAAATTAAGATATTTAAAAAAACAAATCTCATATAAGATATATATTTAAAATATTTTAAAATTTATTTCTTTTTTGGGGGGTTTGAAAGTTTTGTTTGTTACAAAAACTACCTGAGTGTAATTAGATCGAACATTAGATAGATTAAATGAAAAATTTATTAGGCCTAACTTAAAAACCCTCTACTTTTACATATTATTATTTTTCTACCTTAACCCTATAATTTTTTTTAGGTTATTCCTTACTAATCAATTAACATTGCACCCCAAATGTTATATTTGAGCCAAACTATTATTGTTACTTTATTCTTGGCCCTGAAAGCATTTCTTACAACTTAAAATGTCTTTACTTTTTAATAAGCTAAAGAAATACAATGTAGTAAATTCACTGTGAACACTATTTTTTTTTGTAAGATGAAAAATAGCATTCCTTCTATTATAATCGCATTAGGCAAACAACGTTAATTTGTAACACCGCATAAAAAGGTGGGTCTAGCATTCATTAATAGGTGTACCTTCCCTTATTAAAATAACACATCGTAGCAGCGCTATCAAATCATCAAAGCATCTTAAAGAAGAAACAAAACACACAATCTAGCTTTGCCTCTGCTTTGTAATAAATCTTGGAATAATTCATGAGATGCTCATAAAAGTAAACCATTATTATTTTTATTTCTCTAAACATGTAACAGAAAGAAAAAAACAAATGAAAGTTTATCCAATTGACGAAACCCTAACCGCATTTCAAGAAAAACAAAAATGGGATGAAAAGGATTTGAAATAACCTTAATTATACAAAAAAAAAAATAATGGATGGAAACTTGTACTAAAAACCAAATTAAATTATAATTATAATAATTGTAGCTGGAATAAAACTATGATTTTAACAAAAAATGTGTTTTTCCCCTATGACTCATTATATGACAAAAATTATATTTCAAGTAGTAAAAAATAGATATAGATACACATTAATTTGAGTACGTTTCTGCTCCATGCGTCAAAAGCGTAGAGGGGGGTCTTTCTCCCCCTCCCCCTGTTGTTGAACTTTTAAAGTGGTGGTTAAGAAAAAGTAAATAAGGTAGGCATTAATCATTCAAGTGCAGAAAAGTGGTGTTTAACGCTATACTAGAGTGTATAGCATATAAAGTATGTCTGACTATTAATCCTTATTATTTTAACTATTCAATGATGACGTTTAATTCTGTACATTTTAGCTTACAAACCACCCCACTACACACATAAATACATACATATACATTCCCCCTTCCCCACCAAAATACCATTATATAGAGTTTTACATAAAACTACATTGACATATTACGTCAAAGTTCTACTAGAATTTTCATTTCATGACCTTGAACTAAACAAACATTTTAAAACGTGGCGATATTTATAAGCCTATTAGTGCAAATTATATTTGATGTGAATCAATATATATATCCTAATCTAGGCATAGTGCACCAGAATATTTTTACCAATGTGATAAACTCACTAACAACTCTTAACTCACCAAGTTTTAAACTGTGCCACTAAACAAACGTCTGTGAATTTCAGTGGCTTTAATCACAGAATGGTTTGCCTCCTGGTAAATTTGTTAACATTAGCAAGGAAAACTTATATAGTCAAATAATGTAATGATGATTTATCCAGGCACTTGATACTAATAAAATAACCCACTAGCCAGAGTGTAATCTTATTCCCTTGCATTAAATCTGTTTTTCTGCAGCCAGTATAAAAATGATATTCCCTCAGTGATACAAATTAAAGTTTGTCTTGGATAAGATGGACAGCGTCTAGCCCATGATGCCTTAATAGTCTTGCCCATGTCAGAATCATTCCATTTTACAGCCAGTTTAAGGTACTGATGAGGAGACAAAAAACGCAGAGAAAATTTAATGGGACCAAAAATGAGCTCTTGAAAATAAGTGGGCTACCAATAAACGTGATGAGATGCATTGAATACTCCGCATTATTTACTATGAGATTTGTTATTTAAAATATATATTTCACACAAATATGGGAGTGACATGTTTAAACCTTTCCTTATATTATTAAAGCCGTAATTTTTAAGTTGTACCCTATACTTTTATTTTTAAAATATTTAGAAACGTACAACTGGGTCGCCCCAGCGACGTTTTATGTGAAATATTGAGATTATGAAGCTTAGGTTGATGGTTAAAAATCCTCCAATCCTCAAATAAATTAAATTTTTAAATGCTTGCCACACAAACACTTGAAATAATTAAGTAATGATTAAGTGGTTTTAAAAATTTATAGCTGCCGGTTTTTTTAATACCACGGACTTATGATATGCACCTTCAAGTAGGCGTCACCCTTAAAAATAAGTGCCATCATGGTCTATTATTGAGTCACCTTAAGCTGAGCCCTGATGTAAACAAAGCCACGTGGAAGTCAATTCTCTGATTTGCTAGTGAACGGATTTCAACGGTATCCTTTCACTAAATAGCCCCTCTTTTGTTTTATATTAAACTTGTTTTAAAATAATATTAGAAAATTAATATAACTAAAATCATCTCTTGATTTGATCTATAAATCACATTTTAAGCTTTGCAAGCGCTATTCGAATACCGTCAAACTCCTGACTCTGCGTGGAGGGACCTCCTGGTACAGTCCTTATCACATGTTAACGTCAAGTAAGCAACGGTCAGTCGACAGTTCATCTCGGAAGTGATAAAGTGACGGTTGTGAGTGTTGAGTACTTTCCGTCTATTTAGGGCTTTTGCTGAGTTTGGCCCGAGTTTTGTTAAACATAAGACAGGAAATTTAAAATAATTAAAAAATACAAACATTTTCAGTGACCTACTTTTCTATGATACTGCTTATACATGGTGGAACCTTTTTGAAATATTGCACTGGTGTTCCACCAATCATGTATGTCCTTCACGTAGTGATATGGGAATGTTTATTTTCGTTCTCAGGTTAGGATTAACCAATAATAGATATTATATTGGTTTTAGTAGCAATATATGAAGTATATTAAGTGTGTTTTCCCCTTCCTACTGTCATTACAGTATATATTGTTAACTTAAAACTTATTGAAAGCTTCAGATTGATGGAGGTATATATTAAAGAAATGCTACGGTATTTTTCTGGCAGGGTGACGGAAAAAAATAATCCTAGGTGCACTTCGTGTATTCTGGACCTTCCCTTCAAAGTCAGCCAAGTGCGATTAAATTCTAATGCCTTTAAGCCACACAGCTAATTGTGAATATAGAGGGTTCTTAAAAGATTTTTATATAAGAGATATCCACTTCTAAAACCTTTTAGGTGAATTAAGATCTGCATGATAACAAAAGCGAATGGTTTGACAGCTGAAATTAGACAGAGATCTCAATTTACTCTGTATCATTTTATCAAATATGTATCATGATTGAACTAAAAAGCATGAATAGAGGTGGGGGTTAGAAAGGGAGGGGGGGATCAAGTAAATTTAAAACAACCCTCAATATTTCCCCACCCATCCCTTTTTAGTTCCAAGTACTGTCGAATAGATAGCAGTAGTGACTTAACACGTTCACTAACCCTCTCCTTTTTTCTCTCTCTCTCTCTCTCTTTCCCCCCCTTCTTGATACTTACGTCGCTTCTAATAGATGACCCCAATTTTTCCTGCTTATCATATTCGAAATGAGCGCGTGATGTCACGGGCCTTTCCCACCAATCACGTGCCGGGGCAGCCAGGGCCCGGGGGCGGACCACATCCAGGGGGGTTGCCCCACTTTGACAGGGACTAAGTGAAGAAGGAGGGGCGAGTAGGCCCCCCTCTTTGGAGGGTATCCTCTTTGCGTTTTCCCTCCGCCCTAAACAAGCATGGCTTCCACAAAAAAAAAAAATCTATTTTCTCCTACACTCACCCCCACTTTCCGCGAGATTTTCTGTCTTTGGGTCATAGTTGCGACGCATGCTGGTAGCGATGGAAAGAGAACGGTAACTTGGTGTCCTCATATCCTTTAGTGTCACTTGTCTTGGTAAATACTAGACACTATATATTAAATAATCTAGGTTCACAGGAGGAGGAACAATTCTTAGTAAATACACAAGATTTCTATTTTAAGGTGAGGATGTGGGGAACGCGATAAGAGGCGAATGTTTTTGCAATTTTATAGCAAAACTTTTTTCGGTAAAAATAAATAAAATGTTGCTTCAGTGGAAACATAAGAGTTTATTTAGTTTTCTTCACATGTTGATATCAACATTTGTTGACTATCTGTCATGAGCATAGTGGCAATAGATGAAGAGAAAAAGCTGTTATTAAATTCCAGGATACTCTTGATAGATATTCAAGAACTATTGAGGTCTCTATGTGAAGAAAATTAAACTCTTATGATTCAACTAGAGATTTGTTTGATATACTCTTCAGTGGCTGCATGGTCCAAGGCGCTAATCTTGTAATAGACTAGACCAGTGATGATGGGGATATCGTGGTTCGATCCCGGTCGGTTGTACTGAGGGTACATTTTCCTAAATTAATTTCCCACTCTATGTCCACGCAAATGCAAGTACACATCCTGTAAATTCAACCTGTCTCATCCCTATCTTATTAGCGTAATTAGTAGGAAGCGTATAACCCATATGGGTAGTAAAACGCGGTGCTAAAAAATAAAATGTGTCGTCCAAAAATATGTTTTGACACAAAAAGTGCAAAAATATAGTCCTTAATACATGTTTCCTAAACACCCACCTAAATAAAATGGATAAACTTCGCATCGTGATACACGTGGACCAAACGTCAAACTCATCTAGTAGCTATTGTGTGAGTTAAGGGGAATCAGTGGTTTGAATCCATGCTGAATATCTTGATAGTGATTTTTTAAATGTTTTTAACATACACCCTAGCAAATGCCGGTACGGTCTAAATAATTAGGATTTTTTTTAAACTGTCTCCTATTTGACACCTTAGCAAATGAGGGAACATTTATTCCTTAGGTCAACCCTTATCACCCCTAACCCAATGGTAAGTGTAGAAAGATGCGGTTGCAAACAGAACACAAAACTAATGTGTGTTTTTTTTTTAAGTCCATCTAGAGTCCCCTCAGTAAGGATTTAATCCGGGCCTCATTATCCAAATCCCAGAGTAAGAAACAAGACTCCATCCTTGATAAACACGACCTTGCTTAAGAAATTATATTCAATGTTAGGACTTGTTTTAATCTGGCTGAGTAGCATTTATATGTTAGTATGATTAATATAAAATAAAGGAAGGAGAATTATTGGAATATTGGATGAATTGAAGGAAAAAAGAAAATTCTATGAGAGAAAGGAGAAGGCAGAAGACAAAGCGCATTGACGGTCCAAGCTCACTGACAACAGAAATGTATCTGTCGTAAGACAGAACACCTAATAATAGTAGTAATAAATAATATGTAACAAATGAAAATCATTATTATGATACGGTTACTGTAATAATTGTATAGAGGTAAACATAATCACATTAATGTGATTACACTTAATTCAACTTAAATAATAATAATAATATAATATTTAGCAGCGCGTCTTGCTACCCGTTCGGGTTATACGCTTTAAGTACTAATTACTCTAATGGATTAGGACTTGGGAAGGTTGAATGAGAGGAAGTGAACCCGCATTTGCGTGGAGGGAAAGTGGAAAACCATTTAGGAAAAACCACCCCCAGTTTACCCAACCGAAATTCGAACCTCGATCTCCCCGTCCTAAGCAGTCGAGCTTCAACACGACAAGCGCGTTAACCAACTACGCCACCGAGGCGGGTTTCAACTTAAAGAAGTGGTGATAGATAATATTTTCAGCTAATGTGTGGTGTATGTAAAAAAAATTAAGGCAGTTTATTTCAATTTAATTTTGCTTTAATCACTTGGTCATCTTCAAGTTTATTTTAAAAGTGTTTTAAATTGAGTGGACTTATTTGTATTATCGTTAATTAATATCAAATTCTTGCTTATTTAGTAAGTTTAAAAGATAGAATATCTAAACTTTGTCACACTACAATGTGTTTAATGCGTAGCCAAATTAAAGGTCTATTTATAATTACAATATAAACATTGTATTCTGAAGAGAATTGAAGGAAAAGTGTCCCTCAGAAAACCATTCAATCAAAATAGAATTACCAGCATTTATTGTCTTCACCAAAGTTTCAAGCATACTAACTAAACAGAGTTTACATAAAAACGAAATAATGAATGAAAGTTAAACCTTACACTTGTTGTCATAGTGAGTTATAGAGCTTACTTTTATGAATAAAAATGAATTTTCTGTGTTTTGACTATCAAACGAAAGGTGTCTACAAATCTATCGGATAAAAACTCTTTATTATGAAAGACCTGAAGGTTTATCTAAATAAACATTTTAAAAATCTTGCAATCATGTCACTCTTTGTGTTCTAATGAATCACAAACACGTGACAAGGCATAATAATGTGTTAGAATTTTTTAAACAAAAAACAAATATTAAATGTCTTGAAAAAAAAAAGATTAAACATTTCAATTATATTCGATGGAACCTGTCAATTCTACCAAAGTAAGACAAAAAAAAAAGGTTCTGTTAGAACGACTTCTATTAGGAGAGTGAGTAGAATACAAATAAATAAAATAAGGAATGATTTAGTAGATGGCAAACCTATTTTAAACAGGTTATAGATATGAAACCACATTTTTTAAATTTATTAACCCTTCAATGTATTTTTTTTTTCACGAACAATTTACTTGATAGAAATTATAATGTGTTCAATAACTTGATACATAGTAGTAATTGACTATTTTGCAATAGATGATAAAGATTTACTATGCTATTAAGATTGCTATACACTCATTAAGTCGTGTCAACAGTTTAAGTGTAGTATGTAAATTTATAGTTATGGTTTAATCTAAACACATTATATGGCTACTTAAAGTTAAGATTGCTAAATAATAAAAAATTAATTATACTTATTTTTAGAAAATATGTAATACCATTGTACGATATATAAAAATGTCAATATGATTAGATTAGTTGATTTCATAAAACACATAATTATTATTTAATTTGTATGGTTTTTATTACAGAGTGTCTCATTTGTTCGACCTATACCTATACACACTAATTACAATAAATTGGCAGGAATGAGGAAGGCAGCATTTATAAGAAATGTATCCGAGTTTACGTGTAAAAAAAGAGTGGGAACCAATTTAGTATAAACGATTCTTAGTACACTTTGCTGGTATTCGAACCCAGATCTCATCATCATCATCACAAACTCCAATAATACAAGCTTTACATTTAGGATTATATGGTGGGCTCATCTGTGCGGGTAATACAAAGGTCCGTCTCCGTTGTTGATTGCTTAGAGAGCTCTTGAATAAGGACAGGAGAACTTAGTTTAGTGCGGGATGGAACTAACAAATATATTCATAATAATAATAATGGCGTGTCTGGGCTACATCAATCTTTAACTTAGATTGCAAATAGATTAGCCAATACTAATGTACCGTTTCCCAGGGGACTAATCGTACATAAGGTTATTTTCATGTCACAATGAAATAAGGTGATAATGATGATGATGATGATAGTGAATAATATAGGAGTGTGGAACCAATTAAGATATTAACCTTACTTAAGCTTAACTAACAAAACCCTGGTGACCATGGGAATGGTTCTCCTTTCATGGAAAATCGCCCAGTACCAGCCGGGAATTGAGCCCGGGACCTCTAGTCAAATATACCTTACTCCAACCGTTAAGTAAATGGTTCGACACAACCTAACATGGTATATTGTGTGTGACGAAATTTGACTAAAAGATAGGCCGTATCTTCGGTGAACTTCTTTTTAAAAAATCATCCCGCCTAGCCCCCAAAAAAGTACACAATGTCCTTTTGCATGTCAAACAAATTACTCCTTAGATACTATTTAAAAAAATTAATTAAAACATATTTCAAAAAAGCTGGATTTTCTAAATTCGATTATCACTATTAAGCTACAGTTATTATTAATTTTATGACTGGTATGTAAATAAAATACTCCTAGATATTACCCCTATATAAAATCTAAATATCAAGTTTAAATCGATCAAACAGTTTAGGCTGTAGTCCCAGGTACACACATAATGTCAAGACCCGATGTTTTTAGGTTTGGAGGCATACAAAGCATGAGGGTCCATCATGATCTAGAGGTGGAATCGATAACGATTAAAATAATTTCTCAACATGAGAAAGTAAAAAGAAGATATTTTTTTTCTGCCCAAGTTTAAGAATATAGCCTAGACCTCCCTACTATTGCATTCCTCTTCCTTTGTATAATGTGGAGCCCTTGTTCAGTCTACTCTAAAGAGAAGAGGGCAGTGGTAAAACTGGGTGTAGTGGCGAGGGGGGTGAAGTTGGGGAGTTAGCAACAATTTGGCGTGTATTTTAATTTCCCTTGTTAGTTAGTTAGGTTGGTCGGTGTGTGGAAATGGCCCCTAGCGTAAAACCGTGACGCTGTCCTTCCCGGCTTCGACCCTTAACATAACTCCCCACTTCCCTCCCCCCCCCCCTACCCCTTTCAAGTTTACAACAGACCGACCAGCGGTGGGATAGAGAGAAGAGATTCGTACCTTATGGTAGTGGGATAAAGATGGAGAGAGTTCGCCGTACACTTGGGATGAGAGTGGGACAAGTCCACATTCTTTTTATATTATAATGTATCAAACATTGAGGAGTAGCTTCTCTACTAAAGGATACGTTTCAACAGATGAAATTTATTGTTAAATTTAATTTGAATAAAAATCAAACAAAAATATTACAAAGCACTTGAATATAAGTTGGGTCGACGATTAGACGCTCTATTCTGAGGAAAACGATGGACAACGTGCTGAGGTTTGCCCGACGTTCAGCGGAGCTCACCTGAGCGACACTATCTTCAAAAAATGAAAAAGTGTAGTATTTAGTTTGCTTTTATTTAGCTAGTGAATATTTACTTTTCAATAAAGTGTTGGTTTCCAAGTTACTAATCATTTAATTGTTTTGGCCCCATCCTGTATAATATATTTGTAAAATGACGTAAAACCTACATAATCCCAATAATGACAGTATTACCCGCTTCGATGGCCCCATGGTCTAGAGAGTCAATCTCGCACTAAGTTATACTAGATTGCCGATGACAGAGACCGTGATTTGATCCCGGTCAGGTGAATTGATGGGGGTTTTAACTCTTAACTAAATAGTTTTACACTCTCCCTCTACGCAAATTCTGGTACATTTCCTCTAAATTCAACCATCCTCATCCCCATTACATTAGAGTAATTAGTACATAGTTCTATAATCTGAATGGGTGATATGATGAGGTGCTAAAAAGAAATTAAGATAGGGAGATATTAAAGAGAAATAACGCATCCATGTAGGCTAAATAAAAAACATTATATAAAATACTGCGTTCATTTATAAAATAATAGCACCATAAAACTAAATTTAGATAATTATATCTAAATGTAAATCTATTTTATAATATTTTTGGTCTAATTATAATTTTTCTTGTTAATGCTTCCTTGCACTATTTGACGTTTTGCTATTTTTCATGTCGAACAAAATAAAGCTCTATTTTACTAAGCTACTTGTAAAAACAAAAAGGCGTTGATTAAATCATAAGTCCCCGTAGACAACTGGTCAAAAGGAGGATAACCCAGTTTGAGGGAACCTGGTTTGATTCCATAAACAGAAGGAGGGCCTATTATCAATTTTGTATATATTCACACTATTAACGTGATTAAATAAATTCCTGTGAGTAGTGTTCATTTTTATTGATATGTATTAACGCTTAATATTTTAGGGTTGTTGACAAAGTTTAAGATAGCTTGATGTTATAGTTTATTTAAAAAGTGCTCATTACAAAGTTGTGAGATAAGTGCTTGTTGCGCCAAGGTTCAGAGGCAGATATTATTGATTTATGTGCCCGAAGCAGGCAGGCATCCTACCCCAGTAGAGCCACGAAATGCCGAGCCTTGCTCGCTCCACGCGGTGGTTTAGTGGGGGGAGAAGGGGGCAGAAGGGACCCCCTTACTCCCTCACTGACGCCCTATCCCAACCTAACATAAAATATCGCGAAATAAGTGTTTTCTATGGAGATCCCTCACTTACACCTTCGCAAGCCTTGCAACCGGCTTTATAAAGTGCTATTTAATAGACACTAGTTCTCTTTTGCTCGTTCAAAGAGTTTTCAACACGCAATCCTATTGCGATAAATTTTAAAAGAAAAAAACTCAAGAGAAAAAAAATAAATGTTTTTTTGAGATTCTCATGTTTTAATTTATTTTTCTTCGTAGCTTAATATTGTTCGATTTGTAATGTACAAAATAAGTTCACGATTATTGAAATATATTTCTATTGTATCTTAATAATTATATTATTAAAATAAGTATCTCTTTAATTAAGGACATTATTTCTTTATTTTAATCTATTTCTTACTATAAAATGTATGTTTCAATGCCAAAAAAAAAACTGTAAATGCAAGAATAACCCACAGATTTTGTGCCTGTGTGTAGAAATATTATTACTGCTAATCAAGAGTTTTAGATTAATATCTTCTTAGTCTTAAAACTTGATTTGATCAAAATTAATGATAAAATAATTAGTAAAATAACTGCTCGTGGGTCAAGTGTGACTTATAACCAGGGCACAAATGTTTACATTTCATATTTTCACTGGTACTTCACAGACAATGCTTATGTGTACACACATTTTGTTCATGATAACCTGGTTGTTGAAATGTATATTTTATAAATAATATTTATCATTTGGTAATTTTAGGTCATATCTTCTTTGCGTTCTTTTAGAGTAATTTTTAAGCATTTATATGACATTTTTTTATCCTTTTAGACATTTTTTTAAAGTGATTTTTAGACATTTATGTTGAATTAGTAGGTAATGCTACTATTGACATTTTACAAATGCTTATATTTTTTCAAAACATATTTGTCGAAATAATAACTTTGTATACTCTTTTCTTACTTCTGAATCAGAGAGGCTATTTGTATATTAATATTATATTAACTATCAGAATGCAAGAATTTAGTTGCTTAAGGCTTTTATTTGCCAACATATATGTTAGTTCTCATTTTGCAAAGCACGTATTTTATTTAGTCGTGTGCATTTATTACGACTCTTTGTTCATATTTTTAGGTAATTTTAAAAAAATTAGGTCATTTTATAATTAATTTTTTGATAATGTTTAGGACATCTACTTATGATCTGCTTATGATTAAAAAAGTTAACAAAAAAATTACTTATTTATTTTTAAATAATTATCTTAAAAGATTTTTAAAAAACTCCCAAAACAATTACTGTCATTCGTTCATTACAAAATTAAAAATATGTTGGAGGGTTAACACCACACACTAATTGATTGATCACTATGCTCAAGAAAGTTTTTAATTTTAATATTCAATCCTCCACATCCACATTACATTGCACATTCATTTCTCAATCTGAAATCGCTAAGCTTGTTCAATTTTCTCAACTTTCATAGATTAAAAACAATATATTAGTTTAAACCCTACAAACAGAGATTAAATTTAAAATAAAGCTTATCCAGTCGGGTTTACTAGCTGTGAGGAGATCAGGGTTCAATTACCAGCAGAGTCTACTAAAGTTTTATTTTCACTTAACTGTTTCCCAATCTACCTCTACTCACATGCGCATACATTTAATCTATCTTCCACTCAAAATCATTCTCATATCATTAAATGCAAATAGCCCGGACAAGTAGTAGGACATGGTGAAATAGGCCTATAATATATTTGTATTCATTTTGTTATGAAACTAAAAAAAGGCCTTTATTGTCTGCAAGCCTTTAAACAATATAATTACCACTAATAAAAAAAAAGTCAAATTAATGTACCCGAATAATATTAGGTAGAAATTAATTGAATATTTATTTTATAAACCGAAACAAAAGCAATGGTGAAACGTCCTCTTACAACATGTTAAAGCCAAACATGGTAGAGAAATATGGTATTATTTTGCTAAGAAGAAACTTTTATTATAAAATACAAAATTTTTGCAATTAACAGTGATGATATTTTACCATAGGCCTATAATTAATGTTATTTTACATGTATAAAAAGTGACAGCCAAGGATAACATGACTTGACACATGGAAATGAGATCTAGCTTTTTAAAGCTGTCAGACAAGTTCATGCGCGTTTTTCTACCTTTGTTTTATCATTGCATCTTACTACCTGTTCAAGCTGAACGTATCTAATATGATAATTACTCTAATGGGGTAGGGATGATAAATGAAGCATTTTAGAGATAGTCTACTCGCATCCCCATGGAAAGATTATTATTATTATTATTATTATTATTATTATTATTAGCACTGAGTCTTACTACCCGTTTGGTTTACACGCATTTACGCTAATGTGTAGTGGTAGGGTGATTGTGAGATGAAATGGAGGACATAAAGTTAAACATGGGATCCAAACCACGGTAGAGGTGAAGGAAGAGTTTGACAATCAGATAAATCTGTGCCGGGACCGAGGATTGAACCCGGGAGCCCCAGTACAGAAGTCCGACAACTTACCCCTAGACCAACAGGTCACCCAAGGTCAATACGATCCGTGGAAAGAGTGTGACAAACCATTTAGGAAAAACCACCCTCATTAGACTCGAGCGTGATTCAAACCCCGATCGTTCCATTATCAGCAGGCTAGTCTAACATGAGAGAAACGCCTTAAGACCGTTCGGCCCTCTGAAGCAGGTTTCATTCTTAATAAAATTGGGGTATAGCTAAGCGTAGTAGCAAGCTAATATTTTCTCCTAAAAAAAATGAAAAAATAAAAAAGAATGTCTCCAAGAAAATATCAGCGTTGAACGGAAGTAAGGGGGATAAAAAAAAATTGATTTCAGCACGAAGCGAGATAGAACTGGTCCGCGCACACAGAGCTCTGAAATGTATGATATATGTGAGGAAATTGAAAAGGAGGGGTGGGAGTGGGGGAGGTTTATAACCGTCTCCCCACCACCATCACCACGAGTTCATCAAAAGACTCGGCCAAGCGGAAGTGATATAAGAGACGCTCATAAATTGTGCTCCATTCAACGCCAGCGTGCTACAGATATATGGTGATGCCCTTTCGATATCAACCACACAGGTTTATTTTTTTATATGCTTTTTCCCTCCGCTTTTACCCATTGGGCAAAAGAGCTTTTTTTTAAAGAAAAAGGAGTTTTTTATATAAGTGCTGATAACAAAACTTCTATTAGAAACAATTTACAAAAAAAAAAAGTATTTTCGTTTATTACAAAAAAAACGTAGAAATTATGTTTTCTACATAAAAGGAAGTAACGCATGTATAGTACTTTTTTTGTTGTATCTTCTAGCCTTATTTTAAAAGAATTGTTCAATAATTGAAGCCAGGAGTAAATAAATGCTAGATAATTAAATAAATCATTTAATACTATCTTTATTATAACTGATCACATTTTCCGCAATATCATAAATGTAAATTGTTTCATTTCACGTTTGAATGAAGGAATTAGGCCTACTTGTTTTAATGAAAGTGCCGTATTAGTACACGACTTATAAACTAACTGCGCCTAGGAGACAGGAGCGTGCCGTGGAGTGTTGCGAAGGTAAGCAGAGTTGGTTTGCATTATACTTGTTAATTGATTTCGTCACACAGTAGAACATTCAGTGGTCAGGTATCAATAGAAAAACCATTCCCAGATTGGGTGATCACATAATCACAGTTAAAGTTTTGACACACCCTGTATAACAAGGCAACATTCCACGACACGACACGACACAGCAAGTACAACAACCCAGGTTAGTATTCGATATAATAGCTAACCATCCCTGTGATGTAGTGGTCAGTGCACCTAGCTACGAACCTAGGGATCCCGGGCTCGATTCCCGGCTAGTACCTTGGGTATTTTTTCTTAAAGGGGAACTGCCCCAACGTTTACGAAGTTTTTATTAATTAGGCTTTTAGTGTTTAAGTGTTTCCACTAGTTCCACACCCCCCTCATCTCATCGGGATATGAAAAGAGCCTCCAAGGTAAAGGATGTATGATTAGTACAGGCGGACGATTGACGTAGGCTATCCACATTTATAATTACAATGTGTAAGTAAATATAACTTAAGTTCAGCCCGCCGGTAATAGAACCCCGTCCTTACCTCGTGGGTCAGAGTTGACAATATACCAGTCAAACATGCCGATACTAAATTATCGTGGCTCGAGCCATGGTGTTCTGTACGTGTTGTGAGCCCCCACCTTACCACTACACCGGAGGAAAAGTTTCCTTCGACTAAACCCATGGCCACACCCCTCACACTACGGTCCTTCATATGCGAAAACTAGCCCATTCCATTCGAGTCTAGGTAGGTTCGTTCTATATTTGGTATAGAGCCGCGCATCTGACTATGAAAATGGCCCATTCCATTCGAGTCTAGGTAGGTTCGTTCTATATTTGGTATAGCGCCGCACATCTGACTATGAAACTGGCCCATTCCATTCGAGTTTAGGTAGGTTCGTTCTATATTTGGTATAGCGCCGCACATCTGACTATGAAACTGGCCCATTCCATTCGAGTTTAGGTAGGTTCGTTCTATATTTGGTATAGCGCCGCACATCTGACTATGAAACTGGCCCATTCCATTCGAGTCTAGGTAGGTTCGTTCTATATTTGGTATAGCGCCGCACATCTGACTATGAAACTGGCCCATTCCATTCGAGTTTAGGTAGGTTCGTTCTATATTTGGTATAGCGCCGCACATCTGACTATGAAACTGGCCCATTCCATTCGAGTCTAGGTAGGTTCGTTCTATATTTGGTATAGCGCCGCACATCTGACTATGAAACTGGCCCATTCCATTCGAGTTTAGGTAGGTTCGTTCTATATTTGGTATAGCGCCGCACATCTGACTATGAAACTGGCCCATTCCATTCGAGTCTAGGTAGGTTCGTTCTATATTTGGTATAGCGCCGCACATCTGACTATGAAACTGGCCCATTCCATTCGAGTTTAGGTAGGTTCGTTCTATATTTGGTATAGCGCCGCACATCTGACTATGAAACTGGCCCATTCCATTCGAGTCTAGGTAGGTTCGTTCTATATTTGGTATAGCGCCGCACATCTGACTATGAAACTGGCCCATTCCATTCGAGTTTAGGTAGGTTCGTTCTATATTTGGTATAGCGCCGCACATCTGACTATGAAACTGGCCCATTCCATTCGAGTTTAGGTAGGTTCGTTCTATATTTGGTATAGAGCCGCACATCTGACTATGAAACTGGCCCATTCCATTCGAGTCTAGGTAGGTTCGTTCTATATTTGGTATAGCGCCGCGCATCTGACTATGAAACTGGCCCGTTGTCTCTTAACAGACTGGATTGGTAGTGATGGGAGGTTGAAGTACGAATCACAACCAGGTGTGGTAAGTGATTCTAAATATATTATTTATAACTGTGATTTATCACCTCACTACCACGCAAATAGTACTACGGGTGTACTTGCTTTGGACTAACTAGGCCCTATGTCTTATCCGCTTCGGTTGCTGCATGGGGCTAAGGCGTCATTCTCGAAATATAATTTAGGCCTATTAAACTGCCGATGATGGGAAGATTGTGGCTCAATCCTGGTCGAGTGTAATGAGAGTAGTTTTTCCTAATTATTTTCCCACTCTCTCTTTTTCTCTATCCGCGCAAATACGGGTACACTTAATATAAATTTAACCCTACTCATTCCTAACCTATTCGCGTAATTATTAGTTTACATAAGTGTACAGCCCGAACGGGTAGTAGAACGTGGTGCTTAAAAAACAAACAAAAAACTTGGCTTTCCCTACCTGGCCCTTAAGGTAGGGTAAAAGAGACCCACAGGACTCGTGTTAAGGTCCACCTTATTTTTTATAACCAAACAATTTTTCGGACAATATAGATAAAATAACTTATTGCCTCAATAAATAGGCCTACATCAAGTTTAATTCTCGACGTGTGGTAGGCAAGTAATCTTACCAGTTTTTAAATACTTTTCATGAGCATCGCAGAATTTGATTAATATTACATTTTTAACTTCACTTAAAAAGTTTTGTCTAAATTCCCTTTGTTCATAACAAGTATTCAAGAAAGGTTAATTATATCTTCATGTAGAGAAATAAACTAAACGTAGCTTACTTAGTGAAGCATTATTTTATTTATTTTGTCCGAAATAAGTTTATTTTATATATAAATTGCATAAATACCTACTTATCTTGACACGTCTTCCCATCTTTCCCACTTGAAATTAAACAGACTTGTGTTAGAAATTTAATAGACTAGTAAAAAAAAACAATTAATACAAAAGAGTTCTCTGTCCCAAAGTAAAGGCCGGTACACACAGGATGCTAAGCTGAGCTAAGCAATTAAGTTAAGCAATGGTCTCTTTTTACACTCCTGAATTCAGTGTTGTTTATTTCTATTCTGCTAAAGTGAAGTTAAGCTATGGCGTTCTCCAAAATATCTTGTTTCAGCTCGGGTTATAGTACTGAGGAAGAGAGAAGATGCTGTTGTTAGCAGATGTTTTAGAAGATGAAGAAAGTGTAGGAGGTGAAGTTTTGACTTTTTTCAATTAACGCTTACATTTTAATATAAAAATATTTATCAAATTTAAAACTTAAATAGAATATTACTTCAATACATGTGAAACGTACTGAAAACAAAACTTCAACACTTCTTTGGTTACTTTAGCCTAACCAGCACTGCGTCTGTTCAACACGGATCCCAAGCTGCGCTATACGCATGCGCAACGTAAGATGACTGATGACTCAAGATGGGAGATGGAAAAATTGCCCGGCCAGCAATCGGCAAAAACGTGGCAAGGCATAGCTTAGCTTAGCGTTCTGTGTGTACTGACCTTAAGAAACTTTCTATCGGTGTATCTATCCTACACAAAAAGTTAAACAAGATTAGCTTAAGTCTTAAATAAGAAAGTCCGAAGCGTGTTAAGTCCCAGACTTACTTTGCACAGTTGAAAAGAAATCACGCGTACTCTTTCCCGTTAACCGAGACAAGGAAGTATATGTTAAAACTTAATTGGCATGACCGATGATTACAAAAGTGGAACAACGGGAGAATTCGTCCTTCAACACTTCTTCATCCATTTAATTTAATTTCTCAGCTCATTTAACTCGCGTTCAGTCATTCTTGTTAACAGGTGTGTCGTTTGGTCTAAGCTTCATCCAAACAAAAAAGAAAATAAAGACGCCGCTAAAAGCCCTTTCCAAATATCACCATCCCGTGAAGACCTCACATTTTATTGGCTTCCTCCTAAAATCTTGGTTTGTTTAAGAGCTAAAATTTAATATTAAAAAAAGGTATAGAAGAACCACGGAATAATGAAGTTTATGTTTCTTTCTAGTAGTACATAGTGCAAGCTTTGAGAAGTCATGAGACTTACAAAACATGTAAGGGAAGCGCCGAACACTTTTAGAAAGTGATAACACATCCCCCCCTCCCCCGCCCCCTCCCAACATCCTACTTAAAACACCACAAGTCGATAGTTTATTAGAGTCGCGTGCCAACATATTTAAACGACCGTTTAAAACGCCATTATTCCCTCCCCTTCTTTCCCTCCTGGTTCGTTCCCCCTTCATCATCCTTTTAACACAACTACCAGCATGTTTATGACCGGTCATAAAAATGTAAGCACCTAGTAAAAACCTCAGTAGCCCAAGCCGTAAACTTAAATCATCCTCTTCTTTTTTCCTAAACAAAACACTTCACAGCCATTTTAAATGGCCATTTCGTTGTTTGGTCGATTTTTTTTTTATGTATGTATCATCTCTCTCTCTCTCTCTCTCCTTTCCCTATTCCCCTCGAACGCTCTTTTCATTTCTAACCCCTCACGAGGTTTCTTTACCATCTAGTTCCAAGCCCTTCAACTAGATAGCAGCTCCATAGTTTCTCTCCACCACCCCTCAAACACTTCCTCTTTCTCCTTCTATCTTCCAACACCGTGACTGTTTCTCTCTGCCTACGAACATTATTTGACACTCAAAGCTTTTCATGGCAGGAGCCACGCTACTATAAATCATCTTGTCAAGCGGCACCGACTAAGGCGGAGTTAGTAGGCTCTGTATTAGCCAATAATAATACGTTCTCAGGACGGAAGCCATCTTGGATTTTTAGATGATCGTGATGCTATGAAAACGTTACGTTCCAGAGTATTCTTTTTTATTCACCCCAACTTGTGACTTGGGACGCGGGCTTTATGAAATGTTGTTGGAAGTGTTCTAATATAACTAGAAGCACGTGTCTCCCACGTGTGAAGCAAACGTAAGAATACTTGAGTAGAGTTCTGTAAGCAAGCGTGATATATTTGACTCATACAAGCATTGTTGTTCTGAATGATTTTTTTATATTAATCTCTAAAAGTTATTTTTTAAAAAAATATATAATATTTCAGTGTTCAAAATTAATAGGTACCGTATAAGTACAATTTATGTGTATAGTCAAACAATTATATCACTTATGCGATTTAATGAAACTCAAACTTATATTAGGGCTTCCTCATCCTAATAATTTGGCAAATAGTTTTGTTTAGTCTAATATCCAACTATTTTGCCTACTAGCTTAAGCCCTATATTTAAATGGTCTATTTGCACGTGAATAGCTATATATAACTTCTGTAAATTTAAATAGCATTAATAAGCCAACAGTTCATTTTTAAACTACTAAATATGTTAATATCTTAATTTGGGAAGTTCTCAAGCGTATGGACCTATTTTAATGTTGACCTACTTAGCCTACTATTCTAAGTTTAAAAAGCCTTAAAAAAATATCAGCCTTTCAATTAACATTTAATGATTAATTTAGTTATTCCTTAATAAGGTAAAACTAGTAAGTGACTAAGCAGAAACAAAAATTGTGGGTTTAAGAAGTTTGATGGACTATGAGGTAATATATATATATTAAATGTAGTAATACACTATATATAAGCCTTTATACATTGTGCAACACTACATATAAATATAAAAATAAAGTAATTTGAATTATTTAGGGTTGAATAGTCCAAGCTTACCCTAACTGTGACAGTCCATTAACCCATAAGTAAAAATAAATATTATTATTGAATAAACTAATGGTAGGTGTGAGGGCATTAAAGTTAGTTATAAATTGAAATCAATTTACAATAAGTATTCAATTATTTAACCTTATCTTTACGACCAAAAATAATACTTTTTAAAATGTAGTATGTTATATTGAGTTTAATGAAATAAACTATTGATTCTAAAATTGGTAATTGGTGGAATAGGCTAAGTTTGAATAATAAGCCTAATTAGAGATAGTGATGGTATAGTACATACTGCTATTAGTTTTAGTTACCCTTTAAGTGACTTCAATTTACAAACAACTCATTTCAGTGGCGCACCCAGAGAGTTTATTTGGGAGAGAGCTGGGGGCGTGTATTGAAACAAAGCTATTTTTCGTTTTTTCTCCCCAATTGGAAATTGTAAGTGATACTTTAATGTAATTAACCTTTAGAGTAGCCTATTAAATCGTAAGTATGGTATTAAAATGTTCCCTACACTTTCAACATGTCTTCACTTTACCCAACTGGGTGCGCCAATTTCTTAAAATAAAATAAAAATATATTTTAAAGTTTTATATTCAACCACGATTTTTTATTGTTTTCCACTTTTGTTGCTTTTCAAACACATCATATTTGGACAGCTTTCACAATACACTAGATATTATAATTATTATAATGGTTTTTTTTTCTTTTTGGACTGGGACATCTACAATTATACGAGCATTAATCCTAAGTTTTAATTAGGTACAGCTACCTAGAAGAGAGGAAAAGGGGGACAAACTTTGCACTTAATAAATGACGGAAACTATGTGTTCCTCACGACGAAATTAAACTATAGCAAGAAATAATGATTGGTGACAAATTTGAGGTATATCAATGTCTAATTATATTTTTTTATTTTAACTCTATGGTTTGTTCAGTTTATGTACACATTAATAAAAGGATTTTAATTCAAATAACGCTAGTGGTACGTGTATTTTGTAAAGAAATAGGAGACTACCACAAAATTAAAAATTAATTCATTTGTAATGGTTTTTATGTACAGACTATGTATGTCGAAAGCTATGATTACCTATATGTTTACTTGTGTTTAAAAAAATTAATTGTATTATTTCATTTTTTTAAAATGATTTATCGCTTGTAAAGTAAAAGAAAAACATTCAAAAATATGTGGCTAGAACATTCGTATACTGTGTGTATCTTATTTAATAAGCTGAAATGCTTTTTCTAGCTGCAGATTGAATCAATGAGTGGATCTATCTATACAAGAAAAGAAAAAGAAAATATAGTTATAGACCATAAAATATATCTAGATATGGGTTACCTATTCAACATCAATAGTAGTTGAATTTAAAATAATCTAAAATTTAATCAATAAGGTCAAAATATAGGCCTAAATAATAAATTTGTATTAATTTACAGATCTAGATTATTGTTATTAAAGAAATAAATAACAGTGTATTTAGAAATAATAAATGTGTAGGACTATACTTTTTCAGTATAATATAAAATAGCCTGTGCCAAACAATAGTTATCAACAATCAATCGTTATAGATGTATGAATGGTTCTAGGTGTAGTCACGTTAATTATATATTTGTTTGTAAATTGTGCAATATGTTTCTTTAATTATTTAAGAGAATAAACAACTCGTTGATATTACATAAGTAGTTATCTTCAATTTAATATAATATTATAACTTTTTTTTCAAATTTCGGTAAAACCAAAGATTTATGTAAATATTTAGTTACTACGAAGTAATTTGGTATTGATTAAAATAATTGTTTGGAGCCTAAACTTATTAATTAATCTTTCCTTTCAATATTAAAAAAAATATATCTGCTGTAAATATATTGACAGTAGGCTTCCAAATACATTGAATTACTCTAGCAAAATAAGTCAATTTCCACGATAATCATATTGTCTATTGGTAAAAAATGTAGCCTGCTACATTTTAATCACTCAAGATATATTATGGTTTAATTTACAATATAAGGGTATGTGTGAAATTATTTTAAAATATTGAATCTTATTTCGCAGATAGGCCCTAATTATATAACCAACAAATAGATAATTAATGTGATTCCAACTAGAAACTAACATGAACACAAAATTACTACCACTCAACAAAACCTAATATACAAAAAAACAAGACTTTATATTTCATAAGAAGCTTATTGTAAAGGTTTATAAATTAAAGCTAGGTAGAAATTTTAAAACAACTAAAAAAATTGTTTTGTATTCAACGGTATTGATTCAAAGAGAATAATTTTACAATAGAAAAGGCATAGTTTGTTTTAATATCTTATCTAGATCTTTGTAAGAGTACGTCAATTATACAATTGTGTCACAAGATAAATGAAAGTAAAACCGATTATAAACCGAAAGGGTAGTAATACGCGGTGCTAAAAAATAGAATATAAAACAACATGGATTCCCAAGTTTAAAAATACTTCATTTAGTCTTGTTTGTTGTAACCAAGTGCATTAATGATGTAAAGGGAAAAAACATTCCTGTTTGCTTACTATTTGTATGATAGGCCTTCACAATATCAGACCTACTCCAATATAATACATAAAAGAAAAAGTGTAGGTCTATTTGTTTGTTAATGGTAAAAGTTTTGAAATTAAATCATGTGGTGTACTTCTCTACTATCTTAATAATTTAGTAATTTTCAAACTATTAGTTTATCTAGATAAGCAAGGAATGTTTTATTCAGACATTTATTTTTAAAAACTATTTAATATGTTCAAGCCACATAAAATAAACAAAACACATAGTAATACTTAAATTTTACGTATATAATGTTTTAAGTTGTTTGAAAATCTGATAAAAATCATTGTTTTCTTTGTTTTACAACCTTCAGTCTTGGACGCTTTCTTTGTTTAAACTTTTTTTTTCTGTATTGAATGAATTTTATACCTAACTTTTACGTATATTTGTGAATGGATTCTCAGTATATATATATACATATTTTTTTGTAAAAATCAAGGATCCACTGTTGTTTTTTATTTTTTGCTTTGTTTTAATTTGGACAGAAACGTGCGATGCTATTATAGACATAACTTGAGGAACTGTGAGAATTTCGCACGATGCCGCCAAGACGATATTTTATTTTATGTTAAAATTTTCAAAATAACTTCTGGATTGGTAGGTTTCATAGAAATGTAAAATATTTTTTGTTGCTTTAAGGTTTTATTTTACAATGACTACACACGAGTGATCAAATAAGTCGACTTAATGCAAATTACTTTTGTTTTACACTAAAGCCCAAAGAGGAAAATATGCATTTATTTATTTTGATTAACTTAGAAAAAAGTTTTGTGTTTAAAAATCATTTTTAATGACTGCGTACTTTCCAATGCTTTGAACAATAGGCCCTACTTTATTTATATATTTATACGTATTTTCATTAAATAGCTTATACAACTTGACAAGACACACAATATTTATAATATATCGAATTCTTCCTTTTCCGAAAATAATATTTATTTTTTACAAACACGACAAATAATTTAATAAAAAAATCCATAATGTTTGAGAGTACCGCAGTTTTTCGCCATTAAATTATTTTATTATAATACAGTATTTAAATAGCGATTGCTCCCAAACATAGTGAAATTTTTATACCATTCACACATTCGTTAATGTACACTGTAAAAAAATTAATAAAACAACCAAAAGCTATTATCTCGGTAATTGAATTTTTTTAACTTATTCAGATTACATAAACAGTGGGGAAGGCGTTTAAAATACGCTAATCTCGGGAATACATTCTTTTGATTACAGATACAATATCTTATCAAATCACAAAATATTTATCTAATATCTGAGGTCATCTAGACAACATTTTACAGTTTCTGTAAGAGAAAAGGAAGAGAAAAAAAGTATACGTATATTTGTATAATACTTTTAGTATAGATAAGTAATTCAAAGCTCGAATTTGGATTGATTTACTGTACGTATATAAATTTTATATTAATATTATTGATCTCTATAAAGGACAAACTCTCTTACGTATGTTGGTTGCTATTATGTTTGAACACAATATTACACCTCAAAAAAATATTCTATAAGTTACGGATCTGTGAATGAAGAATCGAAGAAATATATTTATCAACAACAAATAACTACATTTACGAATTGTTTACTTTCATCACATTTAACGTCAACCTCTTATAAGAAGGCCTAAACGACTAAACCTAAAATTAGGTTTCACAGTTGGCTGACTATTTGTATACAAAATAGTGTTATTTATTTATTTTATATTCCTTAAAAGTTGATTTTTCATATTTTTTAAAAATAATTTGAAACAATTTACTTCCAAAGTAATAACAAAAAATAATATAGTAAAGCATCTTCAGCAATACTTAACAACTTAGAAAATGACTTAATATTAATAAAGTATAGGCCCAAATAAGAAACGATTTTTAAAATAATTAATTTGTTGGTTTATAAAACTGATTTAAAATATTCAGATATATATTTATTACTGTTCATACAATTTTTACCGTTTAGTTGAAAACTAAGAATACATTCGTCCTCAAAACTTTATTACCTAGTTCTCGCTAAGTAGTTGACTTTTATGATAAAAAAATTAATAAGTGTGCAAGTAAATATGAATATGTATTCTCAGGCAAGCAGGTATTTAAATTAATATTTATTTCCCAATTTGTGTGATCGATTCTATTGAGTATTTTCATTCTAATTAGATTAAAAAGTAGAAATCTAACGTGAAGTTAAATATGTTTATTTTATGTAGTCAAATTAGAAAGTCTATTAGTTATGGTATTTATAAAACTATATGGGTTTAGATAGTAATTATTTTTCAACTAATAAATAATATGTACCATTCATAGATGACTATGCAGATTTAAATTATGTTAGTCACAATTTAACAGATAGGTAGTTTTGAAAAAGATTAAACAATTTTTCAAATAACAAGGTCAAAATGAAAGTTAAGACTTAGATAAGCTGATCTAGAAAAATAGATACAAATTTAATTTATAAATCAGGTAAATAACTTTTTCGAGTATTTTAGGCTTATTTATCCATAGAAAAATATTGAATTATTGAATATTAAATTTAAAGAATTAAATATCCACAGTAAGATATATTATCTAAAAAATTAGGTGTAGCTTATTGTTAAGGTATTATTAAACACGAAGAAACATATTAAAAAGAAAAATTATTTTTAATATACACATAAACTATTTTTTTTATTAATTAATTTCCCACACATCAATAAATAGTTGGCCTAAAATCAAAATTTTACAATTTGTCTTTTAAAATAAAAAATGGGACTAAAACATCTGCATAAACAATCTATATAGTTTAAAACGAAGTTGAATATAACGCAACTATGAATCAAAGTAAGAACCGTTATTTATGGCACACACATTTACAACAAAATGTACACTAAGAGTTTAATCGCACAGCCTTGTTCAGTAAGATTTTTTTTATTAAGTTCCTGATTTGATAAGTCGGAATAGACCTACACATCAGTTGTATATATAATTTCAGACTATATTGACTTCCAATTATAAAAAAAATTTGCAAAATTAATTTTAATAAAGCGCAATAAATGAGTTTTAGGTACTTTTTCCAGAAAACACAAAGTTATATCTATTAATATAGCTACTTTAATTTAGGCTATTATATTTATTACAAACTATTTAGAAAGTTTTCTATTTCTTAAAATGTTGTGCATCAATCAACTTTTAAAGACACGTCAACATTGAAACATTAAAAATATAAAAATATCGACTGACCTTAGAAATTCCGATGCAGTGTGTGATTCCGGCAGTGAAGTGATTCAAACATCCGATTAGATTGATTAACCGAATGATGCATTCGATTCTTCTAGTGTTATTGTTAAGTCGAACGAAAGGGAATTAACGTAACAAAACGAGCAATCTTCCCCTTAGTAAACCCTCCCTACCAATACATACTTAACGAGTATTCTATTAAATATAAAGTAATTATTTAAGATCAAGTTTCCCTAAAACAAATTAAATACAATTTCAGAGTTTGTTTTTTATCGCCAGCCACAGTTCTATGTACTTTTTTAATACATCTAAATATTTATCTAGCAATATAATAATGGAGGGATGATTTACAAATTTACGTATATCAATTCAAATTATATCGAATTTCTTAAAAAAAATATTCAAGAAGTCATGATTACGTATAACGTTTTGGAAAATTATGTTCAATGTTCTAGATTTGATTGTAGGTTCATTATTAAGGATCTTTCTACCAAAATTATTTCTGAATAAATTTATATGGGGTGTATTTTAAATTAACTACACATCTTTCGAGAACTTTTTAGTTTTAAAGTTTCGGGTATATATATAATGGGTTCTTAGTTTTCTTAGCTGAATTCAAGATAAAATAAAAAAATTGTTAAACAACTATATTAATGTAAAAAAAGAAAAAAAAAGAATGGCTTTTCGGTGGCGAGATGGGACCAAAAACTAAGTGGAGAAACCAACACATTCATTTATAAAAATATACATGTCCCTGATAGCTAAAGACAAGAAAAAAGCTGTCATGGATTCAAAAGAGAGCTACATTGATAATCGAAACTAAAAAAAATAAAATAATTAAGAAATCCAAAGTTAACAACTAAGAGGTTCTTTCGGTTATAAATTAATAATAATATATAATCGTCAATAAAATTAATTTACGTTTTAGTGAAACTGTACACGTAATTCTAATTCGTACTTAAAACAATCGAAACGAAAAAAAAAATTATTTATATTATAAACATCGTTAATTACACAAGGAAAATATAATATTTGGTTCCACAAGAGTGTTCCTGTTGATAGAGATTCTCTTCTTATATTTTAAATGACTATTTTGTTCACTTTTATGAAAAAAGTCAGTACATGTTTATTCATATTTGTATATAAATTAAAAAAAGGGACTATCTTGTTGAATTTATATAACATGTATATTTATTTTTTTGTTTATTGTGGCGAGGTTTGCGGCGTAATGTCTGAACCGGCGTTCCCGTCCCCATTTTGACCCGATTCGGGTTTCGTTTTATTCTCCTTCTTCCACTTCATCCTCCTGTTCTGGAACCAGATCTTGATCTGACGCTCGGTGAGGCACAGCGCATGCGCGATCTCTATCCGCCTCCTCCTGGTCAGGTACCTGTTGAAGTGGAACTCTTTCTCCAGCTCCAGGGTCTGGTACCGGGTGTACGTCTGACGACCTCGCTTCCTCTCTGGAACAAACCACCGGGAGCACGTAATCAATATTTTGTAAAAAAGAAAAAAAAGAAAATAGAAATCAAAACTAAAAAATGGTAAATAAGTTGACCAGTGGCACCTCCTGCAACAACAACAACAACATCAAAAACGTGGGAAAACCTTCATCAAAGAGTTGCCACACTTTAATATAGGACCAAGCAAAAATGAATATCAAGGTGGATCCCAACTGCAGCGTGATACTGCACCTCACGTTTTATTATTTACATGTCACCAATCACACCGGAGCACGCTAAACGGCGGCAAGGATTCTGTGGAGAGAATAAAACGTGCCGTGACGCGCAGTGCGGTGAAGTGCCTTACTCCTGCGGAAGTGGGGCCTGTACCACCGGCAGATCAGAGGAGATTGGGCTGGTTCGTTCACTGTCCTATCTGACATCCAAGATATTCATACTCTCTATATATTGGTTGAATTAAGTAAATATGTTGATACTTAAACCATAGTTAAGTTAAATACATATTTAATATGTTCAATGAAGATAAACTATGGCTATAGCACGAATGGGTAGTTATGAATTAACAAGGCTAGTTTCTGAATTATATTAATTACACTTACAAAGATGAACATTCACCTTACATTAATTAGTCTTACAATTATATTTAGAAACGTCAACGTTTTCGGGGATATTTTCTCGTTCTTTAACTTCACTTAGTAAAATTAATTTGCAATGACATCTTACATATCTGGGTTAGTCTAACCACTCTTTGATAAGAGGAATAATAGAGCTACACGTGTGGACAACTTTAAATGTTTTTAGAGACAATAACAATCATTTTCATTTAATACACTTAATAAAGAAATAGTCTGGTTGCCCTTCTAAAATATTAGCACTACAAAAAATAAACAACAATCATGAGAATACACTAAAGCCTGCTTCAATGAATACAAATGCAATCTGATGGAGAGTTATACAAAATTAAGTATGGTAGGATTCAGTTTAAAAAAATTAAGACAATTTTTTGTGGTAGTTAGTAACGTTAGAATCTGTAATGCCGGGATCACGATCAACTTAACGTTAACTTAATGTAACTTAATGTAACGTTCACTTAAAGTTAACTTAACATATGTGTGATCACGATTCACTTAACTTAACGTAACAACTCAAGCCAAACATATGCATTCTCGAGTATGATCTGTGGTTTTGTACTATTTGTAAAGTGATTATCTGTGAATGTTTACAGTTTTCAATCAATATAATAAATATATGTTATTAAACTTTTTTGATAAATTTAGTTCCCTATTTTAGTTTAATTATTTTGTTTCAATGTCTGATCACTAGAACTTACGCTAAAGAGTAAACATTGGTCATAATACCAACAAATGAATTATTAAATAGCCCTGTTGACGTCACTCGCATAATGATTGGCTGGATAGATCACGTGATACCCTTCAAGTAACGTAAAGTAAAGTAAAAGACCTCCCAAGACATCTCTTACGTTAAGTTAACTGCAAGTCAACGTTAAGTTAAGTGCATCGTGATCGCTTCCATTTAAACACACGAGGTCATTTACGATAAGTTACGTTAAGTTGATCGTGAGCCCGGCATAAAAGAAACCTACAATAATTTAACAACAGCAGCCCATGTTTTAAACCACTATGAGATCTACTCTATTTTTGAGACCTAATTGATGTAATGATTGACACCTGACTTTGATCCATACATCCAGTATTCAATCCTGACATGTTTCAAAGATTTTTTTTTCCATACATCAGTGGCTTACAACCTCTATCTAAACAAATTCTGGTAATTCTTTATAATTTAATCATATTATCATCCTTTGTACTTATATTAGTTAATGTAAACTGTTACATTCAAAGATAGAAAAAAAAATGCTGACATTAAATTTCTTCAAGCTATAAGCCTATTATTATTATTATTATTAGTAGTAGTAGTAGTAGTAGTAATAGTAGTAGTAATAACAATTTAAAACTATGGAGCATCACTTAAAATATATATAAGCCTATATAATTTTACAACTTGAAATTTAAGTACCATAGTATGTGAAGTTAATAAAATTTGACCCCCTTCAATGGCTGCGTGGTAAAAAGCGCTAATCTCAAGTTGGACTAGATTGCCGGGAGATAGGGGCTCGATCCTATTGGGTGCACTGAAGGGGATTTGTCTAAATGGTTTTCCCACTCTCCCTACATGCAAATGCGAGTGCATTTAATCTCAATTAAGCCTTCTAAATTCCTAAGTGATTAGTGTAATTAGTACATAGATATAGTATAGTAATACTCGGTGCTATAAAAAATATACATTTTAAAAAGCCCTTGCAAAATGTAGGCCATATGCCATTTTTTTTCACTCTCACTTTAGACAAGTCAAAGGTTCATAAATATTAAGATTTAATAATGGGCCATATTTAACTAAAAACGGAAAATTTGAATTATTATTATTATTATTATTATTATTATTATTATCACGTCTTACTACCCGTTCGGGTTATACGCACTTACGCTAATGTGTAATGGTAGGGTGATTGTGAGATGAAATTGAGGACCTACAGTTTAACGTGAAATCCAAACCACGGTGGAGATTTGGCGTTCCCCACATTCACAAGTTGTGATTAATACACGTCTTGTCAGAGGTGAAGGAAGGGTTTGGTAATCAGATAAATCTGTGCCATGACCGGGGATTGAGCCCATGACCCCCAGCACAGAAAACTGACACCCTAACCCTAGACCACCAAGTCACCCAATTTGAAGTATGTTTTAATACAAATGAATAATATGCTAACTATTAGAAATGGCTCTAAATTATACACAAGTTATTGTATTGTTTATGTTATATTTAAGTATAGGGTCTATATATGTAGTTTTAAATATTAATAAACTTACCCTTGGCTTAGAAGCTCATTATTATTCAAATGGGGCCAAATTAGGTGAGATATGACTAGATAAATATTTATGCTGTTAATGAATGGACTAATCTTATAATTTTATCTTGAACAAAATACATCTTAATACAACTATGGGGGGTTAGTAATATTTTGGAAATTTTCTATTTCCAAAATTAATTTTATGAACAAACTGTATAATTAAGTATCTGACGTGCCCATAGATCATCGATACCAATTTAGCATGCTAGGTTTGTAATTTAAAATAATAATCTTAAAACTACATGTAGTATTATCGGTTTCAAAATCCTCTAACTTAAACTATCTTCACCAACTAACAACTTAAACCCTCGATTATATTATTAGCCGAGTTCTAGAATGGACAATAATACCCCATTTACCCTGATAAAGTTATCAAGTATCGCTCTTCCTTTGAAATAAAAACAAAACAAAATAAAACGTTAGTACCCTAGGACTGGATTAAACTTAACTAAACACATTTTGTTCATATTGTGAATAAGTTTAAAAACAGAACGTTTATTTTAATGATAGCTTTCATTGGCTTATTAATATATAAATATTTTTCTAGATTACTATCACAATAATAACACATTTCAATCATGTTTAGAAGAAGGCCAGCAAAGAAAAAAAAATGCATCGAGAAAAAAGGAGGAATAGTCTTACAAGAATTGCAAATGGGCGGAGTGGTTGAGTTAGAAATGGTTTAGCAATTACTTGGGTGTTGACTGGTATGAGGAGATGATATGTTTTTTTTTTTTTTTTTTTTNTTTTTTTTTTTTTTTTGTTTCCTGTATATTGTATAGGTGTGTTAAACATGCGTTCCCTACTTTTCCGGACATAACTAGACTTGTCAAATCATTCGGCTAGCATGAATATAACAAATTGCGGTGCTTTTTCTTTGTTGAAATAAAATAATCAAGTAATTAAACATGATGTGTATAGTGAGTAAATAATAAATAAACTCGTTACAAAATATTGTTTAAATTAAGCGAAGGTTTTTTTTTGTTTCAGTAATACATAATAACTGTCGTATGAACGTGAACTAATATTATTTTTTTATAAAGCCAAGGCATTTTATAATATGTGATTTTTCAAAATAGAGTCATAATAATATAATTAAACTGATTAAAAATAACTCTAAGATATCCTTGCCATAGTTAATGTAAACTCTCCTATAGTTGATAATTTACATAAGATAAAGTATTCAACTAATGAATATAAAATTAATTTGAATTTTACAAAACACGCCTAATTACAGATAAAATATAAGCTTAAGACGAACTATGAGGGATTGTATTTTATTATTGATTTACATGGGTACTTATTTGTCAAATATAACCTACTCAATAAAACGTGACATGGTCGCAGCATTGTAAGATAATCAGTCTAATTGTAAGCAGCGTAATATTTTAAGATAATTATAGAAATAAAACGCGAATCTCTTAGAAACATTCCAGGTATAAAATCCATGACAAGTATATTTATTTCCTAATGTTCTTAATGTAATTTCCTAATGTATTCTACATCTTCATGTTTAGAATGATCAATACCCATGTAATAATACTAATAATAGAATATAATTTTAACAATGTTAGCAGCAAAAATATAGTTTTTTTTAAAGGTTCCTCCCACTAAAATCCTACTATAGTTGTATCATCGTAGAAAGAGTCTTTTCTTATCTGACTGTCTAAAAAATCCTCTCAAACCTATTTCAGTGTGTGCATGTGTTCCTCCTTATCGGACACACACAGGACCGGACGTGACAGCTGAAGAAGCTGATTATAGTAATTAATGGTGCGCTTTCATCATAAAAAAAGTAGCAATGTATTTTAAAATATTTGTGCCGATAGCTGATATGTAATGAATATCAGCTATTTATTTTGAAAGGTAGGTGTGAGCCTTGGACAGCTGGAAGATAGAGGGATTTTTTTTTATCAAAGTTAATTATTCAATATTTTTTGAACACACTCTAAAAATATATGTTTATTACGATCTTACTATATAATTCAACATAACAAAAATTCATACTTCAGCAAGCTTGACCCCTTAGACTACGGGAACTGCATGTGTGAAACAATATGTTTATGAACTCCCAAGAGTTACATACTTGGGGAAAGAATAAGGGGGAAACTATCCTTAGAGCACTGGGCCAAGACGCAAACCTCTAATCAAAGCTTTGAAGGCAATTAATATTTTGGTGAGCCTTACACCTTAGACAGCGTGAACCACATGTGTAACATACTATTGCTAAACCTCCCACAAGAAAAATATATAACGGGGGTGGGGGGTAATACCCTTAAGACACGGGCCGAGACGTGAACCTAAACATAAACGTCACCGTCAATTCGTACTTTGACAAACCTGACGCCTTAAAGTGCGTGAACCACCTGTGCAACATATTTTCTCAAAATTACTCCCACGCTAGAGAACATATGGTCGATAATCCCAAAACATGCGTAAATAAAAGAATGACACCATCAGAGACAATGGTACTTGAGTTGTTCCCAGCCTGCGAGTTTTGTTGTAAAAGGGAAGTGGGGGATCGGGAGGCGATAGGGGGAGGGTTAAGGAGGAGGACAAATGGGCAAATCTTCCTCAAGGTGATTACGGCATTAGTCACCGAGGGGCGAAAGATGACAATGATCACGTCCCCGACAACAACGTTATTAGAAGTCCCTCGTCTTGAAAGCGGGAATAAACTTAAGACACGCTTTTTGTTTGTTCTTTTGTTTGTTAAGAGTCCGTGGGTAGTAACAATTTTAAAATTCCTACATACAGATTTGCATTGTCAACGTAAATGAAACTGTCAATGGGCTTGCCTGTAGAATATTTATTTAAGTCTCTCTAAATGTTGGACTAGGGGAAGGGGAAGGGGGTAAATTATGATAATAAAATCTATTAAATGCAACATAAAGTCTACCAACGAATTGTGTTTCAGTTACAGCCGGATACGTTTGTAGCCAGTGAAGTAGCTAATAATACGAGATTGATGTGTTCATCTAAGAACCACAAGACGTTTTTAATCAATATTCTTAAAGTTATCAGTGAATGAGATGCTCCTTCCTTTTACCACAGTAAAATTGAATCATAGGTCAGTGTGTCTGGCTAGTGGATGCATTGTTGTCATGTCTAGTACTAGCTCTACCTTGGTGACCTTATGGTAAAGTGCTCGACTCAGGATCCGGTGTTCGTGGGTTCAAACTCAGAACCGGTCGACGAATTTTTTTCGAGCGATAAAACTCTATAGCACAACTTCTTTCGGAGGGTAAGTAGAGCCGTTGGCTTCGTGTAGATTGTGACATTTAAAAGAACCTTGGAAGGTATGTGAAAATACCTTTCCGAGCAAAATGAATAGGCCTTTTCGCTCTCGCCCATAGAAATTCTCTTGTGTTGATATAGTCAGTCAGTTCAGAAAGTGCACGTTAAATACCTCAAATAAATAAAGTACTGGCTTTTAATTTTGGAAAATAATGTAAATTATTAGCCTATAACATAGGCATTGGAAGGCCGCGTCACATGTCACTTCACGCATGTGAATGTACACCTAATTTAGAATCATTTTCTCCTAAATATGAAATTGCGCCAATCATTAATAAATAGATCGGTAAGAGCGGTTCATTTTTTTTATAAAATCATTTAAAAATTACGTTTTTTAAAATCTAATTAATTAAAATACAAGATTTTAGAGGTGTATTTAAAAAAAATAAGAAACACATTAAATGAAAAACAAAATGTTGTAAAAGGCCGCATGGAACACGTCAAAAGGCCGCAAATTCTTCATCCTTGGCTTATAGTCAAATGGGTTAATTAGTACCAGATTAGTCGCGCGTTAATAAAAAGTTGCCCTTCCAAGGACACTATGACCTTTTATTTAGAGACATTATTTCAATATGATTTGAAACAATAATTGAGTTGTGATTTTTTTCTGAAAACCTAAATAAAGAAGTGAATAAGTAAAGTAGTATTATGGTGAAACGAACCTGTTAGAAAATGCCAACTTTTTTTGGTCAAAATTAATATTATTTTTACATTTGTTAGTATTATCTTAAAAGTATTGATATTAGTATTCAAAAGTGACAGCTGTAAATCATATGACATCACGTATGAATGTATGACAATTATTGTATTAACTTTTGTAATCACCAAAAAATGTATTCATCTCAGAAAGGACCAGTATTTTACACGGTTGCACGTGGCAACTTTTAATGGGGAATTAATACAATTAGTTTAAATAAAAACAAAACCTTTGCATGCATTTTAAACTAGATTAAATAAATCAAATGTATTGTAAGTCAAGTAAATAGAAAAATAAGGTTATATCTTTAAAAATATAACTTTAATATACATATGCTAATGAAATTGTTTTAAAAATTATCTAACTAATCATTAAAAAGTGCTGTATATCAAATTTACTTAAATACATAGAGTATTATTTTTCTGACAGAATTAGTCTACTGACTTAATATTCAATTGACACACCTTAGACTAAAACGTTTTTAAGGTTTATAAAAACTCCTGACACCTGAATCTACTCAAAGCTTCCAAGTATTCATAAATAAAACATTCTAATAACTTTTTGCCTTGATTAAAATTGAAAACCCTTTTAAAAGGGGGACTTTAAAGTTTTAAACATTTTTGTCTCAAGTTTAAACAAAAAGGAAGGAGAAACTATGTCTCTACATTAAGAGAGTCATAAAATTTTCAGGAGATGTGGGAAATTATTGATAGTTAAGTAAATATATTAACTGTGCTCGCTCTTTAAATGGAGTCACATTGACCGAATAAAATAAAGCAAGCTTGTCGGCCATCAAGGCGTTCTAGCCTGTGATAGAACTTGGCGTTCTATCGGATCATAAAACAGTTCGATTTACTGTCATATAATTTGAGTTATCTATTGTTTATAAGCTTGACAGGGGATTGTCATTATATATATGTGTTAAACATGTTATTTTTGTTTATCGGATAACCTTTTTATGTAATTGAAAATTTATATAATTTAATATTGGACTTAATTATAGGCCAATTTAAATTAGTTTGATATTGTTTATGCAGACAATGTATAAACGCATGTGAGCACTCCAAATGAGTCGTACTGCACCCGCTTGATATGAATAATAGTGGTTCTAAGCGGGATTAGAACTAGTTTTAGTAAAAGGTGGTGTATAAGTTTATACATCCACTCTACAATAGTCAAATTTAATATATTGTTTTTTTCAGATTTATCATGGGTAATGTGATTATTAATCAATGCTATGTTGTTTGAAATGAGTATATTTTAAGTCATTTCTAATTATTGAATTAATAATAGCCACGATTCCGATAAAATAGTAAAAATATATTGTTGAATGATGACTGATTGATCAAGTTTAGAATCTTTATCGGGTATATTAAGGGTGTTTTTTTCCAAATTGATTTTACACTCTCTCTCCACAAAAAAGGGGGTATACTTCTTATATATATATATATATATATATATATATATATATATATATATTCTTCCTAATTCTTAAAACCATTACCGTAATTAGTACATAAGCGTACAACCCGAATTGTTGCTAGTTATACATGGTGCTGAAAAATAAAAAATAAACCTTTCTAGACTGATTTGTTTAAAAAAAAAATCAATGAAATTTTAACTGTAATGAAAAGTATGAATGAAAGTAACCTCACAGTAGTTTTTATAACAAACCTGCCAAACACGGGGAGATCAAGGTTCAAATCTCGGTCAGGTGAACTGGGAGGGATTGGGGGGTCTTAAATGTTTACCTCTCTCTCCACGCAAATACGGTTTCACTTCTTCTAAATTTAACTTTCCCAATTCCCAGCCCATCATCGTAATTAGTACTTAAGCGTATAACTTGAACGGGTAGTAAGACGTGGTGCTAAATAATAATAATAATAATAACAACAATAATAAAACAAACCTAGTAGACTACCTTGCCAATCCGATATAAACTTGAAGAGGACTTACTTTAAACTAATTATACTGAGCTATTGATCTACTTTGTGTGTATTTGTGGGGTAAGGGTGTGAGGTCCAAACGGACATAACACACATTCTTTTTAACGGTCTTCAGGATCACATATAAAAGGAAAGTATAAGAATTTAAGAATCATACATTGTACCCCTACGTTTATTTATTTTGTATCACAAATTTATAGCTATAAAAACACTTTTTTTTAATATGAAAATGTAATTAGACAGTTGTAAACCGCAAGAAAGGTCTCGTCAGTACATTAATCACCAATGTCAGAATAACAATGCTAAACAAGAGTATCCAAAGCTATGGTTCTAAAGTGTTTCAATCCCAATTAAACTTAATAACACCTCAGCAAACTATTATTGTTGTCGTCTACAGTAATGGGTATAAGAGTAAACTTTGAAATATGGCTACGTCAAAAACACAAAAACAAGAGGGCAAAAAAATGTTCACCGTTTCATACAGCAACAAAAAGAAAACTATCATAATGAGATACTCTTCAGGAGTTTTATCAAAACTTCACTAATAAAAAAAAATTCAAACTAAAGATTGTTGGAGAATGGCGCTGTTCCTGAAACTAAGGAAGGCCGATGAAGGCCATTGACTGGACACCAATTAGAAGTTCCAGGCAATAGGAGCTGGCTCCACTCAGACACAATCTGGTGAGACAAGGCACTTTTTCACTTTACACTTGGTCTAGGAACAGAATCTAGCTGGTGGATCAAATATCCACAGGCGAGATGGAAGAAGTCTATAAATCCATTTTTCCCATAAAATAGTGGAATTAAAAGTTCAGTTTTCATAGGAAAGCCCTCATTTGACAGCTAGAAAAGTTACTAGATCTACATTCAGGTATTCATACCTATAGAAATGCCAAATGCAGCTTTCACATTTAATAAAGGATTATCAATACCTATAAAATCATAATAGAAATATAATAAAATATCAATTTTTCTCGCAAAAATTTTATTTGTATTTTTCAAAGAGTCCTTTTTATGAAAATTAGATTGTATGACGCTTTTCCTTGTGAATGGGGAGTTGGTTGCTTGTGCTGATTATTGGTCTAGAGGTCCCTTGTTTGATCATAAAAGGTAGACCATTTATAGCCTACCTTTAATCAATTTAATATTAATCTATGGATTCATCCGTTCAAATCCTTCTCAATGTCTCGCCACTTGAGCTAAGTGCTTTGTGTTAACTGAGTATATAAATAATGTAATAATATATTTTGTTCATGATTCAAGTTAAATATTTCATTAAAGATAAATTATCAAAAAAACTTAGCATCTTATAGGCCTAATATTTAAACTAGAAATGAAAAACTATTCATATTATGAAATAAAAATAACCAAACATGTCTTTGAATGAATAAATACAAACTTTAAAAAGCATCTAATTTTATAACAAAGATGTAATTGAACCACCTTTATTTCAGCTTATAGTTTCATGTAAGACTTATCAAATTATTCATTTATAATTAAAATCACTTATTGCCAAAAAATAATATTACACAATAAAACAATAAATAGTTAACATTGACTCGAAATAAAAGTAAAAATCAACTAACTAGTACAAACAATACTGGTTTTTGAAATGATGTCTGTCACGATCTCAGAACAAAAAGGATGGGCTACTGAGATGCACATAAAATATAATATGTTAAGTTATTTAGAAAATATGAGCAATTTTTCTCACCCTGGATGGGACCATATTCATAGATTATAGCAGTGCATCAGATAATGGCTTCATTAGTTGTACACATTCAACGGTTGGCCACCAATAATATTCCCTTGAACAACATTTTCTCAAAAATGATTAGCAGTTTCATCTTTAAATTACAATGACTACAGACAAAGACGGGGGCCGATCCAAAAAACTCCCTGCGGATAAGCGATTGTTGATCCAGAGTGTAAACCCCCCTCCACTCACTCCCTCAAACAATTCTTGCTCCGGGGGGAAAAGCACGCCATGTTCCTCTCGCCCTCCGAACTTGGCCCGTCAAGAGAAAATGAAGAAGACAGATGGCGCCTCTCGAAACACATTCCACTAGGAGGTTATTCTATCTACAACTACAACCCACAACTACAAGACTCGCTTCGGCCCCCAAGGGGAATCAGGTACAGTCTGTGCCTCATTATAACTGTGGTCTGAATCATGTTATTGATATCCTTTCGGATCACCGACAGGTTATGGTAGGATGGAAGATAACAAGATTTTAGACCAATATTTTTAGAACAAAAATATTTTTTGGCCAAAATAAATAGAATAGTACTACAGTAGAAACGTTTGGATTTTTTTTTAAAACCTGATGATATTAACAATTCAAGAATATTTTGTTATAAACATGATCAACTTTGGTGATCACTCTTTCTATTCATTTATAAAGGCTATCAACAAATTTCCAAGTGTATACAGCAAATATTAAACTATCGTTGGGGGTCGCTTAAATGTTTCAATGACATATCAATAATAATAATAATAATAATAATAATAATAAGTTTGTGTTACCTATTTATATATTAAACTTTTATGCACCGTATTTGTCCAAGATAGGGCACTAACAAGATATGGATAGGGAAAATAGTATTTAGAGGAAATGTAAATAAAATTTCATGGAAGTAGAGTGATAAACTAATAAGGAAAAAATATACTTTCACTAAACGTAGCTAGGATTCAAACCCCGATCTTTCCGTCAGTGACAAACTAGACTATACGAGATTGACGTTTAGATCATGTGACCACTGATGTAAGTTTAACCAAAATCAGCATTACAAAATTTTTTAAAGGATTTTTACAATGAGTGTAGTCGTATGGTATTTAAAAAAACACAGGTATTATTGTAGGCTACTTAGATAACATATGACCCGCATCGATGGACAAGTGGATTAACTGTTAGGTTCATTTAATTTGGTTTGTCAATGATTGTCTTCTTTCTTAACCTGGTATATTGAGGCTAGTATTTCCTCAATGATTTAACGCTTTCCCTTCATTCAAATGCGGGTGTATTTCCTCTAAGTCTTAATTTATTAATCACTTAATTATTAGTGAAAACATGCAGAAATCCCGAATGGATGGTAAGACATGGCAAAACAAATAATTGATGTATCCTAAGGATTAGGAGGGTAAATTCACCCACTTTATCATGAAGCGAAGCTAAATTAAAGGTTAGTTGATAAATCCCGTTTGGAAAACCAACATTAGTGCACAGAACTGGGAACTGAGCCTTTACCTTCTATTTCCGTCAACGGCATCTAAATTATAGTCCATCGCCTTTGACCACTTAGATACCAATTATAATTAGCGATTTAACTATTATTTTCCAAAGATAAACAAAAGTAATTAAACTAGGAGAACTTCTAGGAAATAAAAAAGACAAAATCATATTTTATTCAGAGGCAGTAGGCCCAATAGTAGTTATAACAGAAACATAGCCAGATTCACGGTAGGAATTTCTCTCTGAAAGGTCTTTTTTCTTACCAATATCCTACTATATAATAGATTTCTGGTAGGAGAAAAGGTCTTTCAGAAAACAATTCCTACCGTGAACAGAGTTTTAACTAGGCTTACATTGGGAAGTCAAATGAATTCGTGCGTTCAACGATAGGCCAATTTTGGGTATTTTTCCATCGGATAGTGATGATTGAACGAAAGTGGCCAACTACAACGATAATTTACATCACTTTTATATCAAGATTCAATTTTAAAACGTTTCAATGAGGGTTTTTTTTCTCTCAAGCTAGTGACTTATCATTTTCTCTTCAATTGGATGTGTTTGCAAGATCTCTTACTAAAAACAATCACCCATCCCCAATTTCAGATGTGTTATCTTGTTTAATTCCAAACCATAGATGAATGTTTGCCTCTCAATAATGGATAGTATGGATGTTACGCCCAAGGCCTCAAACCAGCTACTTCAAAAATTGTCTGGACTCTTCTTCACACATGGGCTAAATCACGATATATTGATTAGGGAAATTTGGAATTCACGTCCTAGCCAGTCAAAGCGTGAATTGAACACGACAGCCCAGCAAGTGTCTGAAGTGCTAGAGAGTATGACACAGCACAATACCAACTTAACCTAGCATAACCTAGCCACTGGGGACAGAGAGTCAGCTTCTGGGTGGGGAATACCCGCAGGGACCGGAAATTGACCACACCCCTTTAGAGAGGAAGTAACTAAAAACTAATTGTTAACGTGATAATATCTCGAATAGATTAAAGAATGTAAGCTAATAGACAGAAAATAACTGATAAAAACAGGTTAAAAAATATCAGAGCAGCAGTATCGAGTCAATCTTTAAGTGGAGGCCAAGGATTTTAGAGATAGTTCTGTTTAAGAACATGTTCTTCAACAAGTCGATGCAAGTGTAAACGAGATAATAACCTATGTAGTGTAACTCCAAATGTCATAACAGCTCAGACTGCTTATGCAAATTAAAATAAAAAAAGGCTTCACATTGTTAAATAGCATTCTGTTCTTTTTTTTATGTGATTTGTTAAAATTTCATATAATTATTATAGTGAAATGTAATAAACTACAAGGATTATTAGCAATATAGTTTGCATTAAGCTATCATTTATCAGTCATTACTAGCGATGCGTTGAATCCTTTATTTCTAGAATCCAAACCTTAAATTTTCTTTGGTATCTCAAACTCAGGTTAGAATCCTTAAAGCATGTACAATTTTAGTTAAAGTGAAGTTATTTAAAATTTAAATAAAAAGAGTTATTTAAGGCTTGATGCCACTGACATTTATTGTTGTTGTTGATTATGTATATCACGTCATAAACAACAACAAATGCACATTTATAGAACAATATTTATACTAATACAGTGAACCTTTTTGTGATTTTGTTACTTTACAATTATATTTCTTTTACCAACTTCCGAATATTGTTATTGTTGTTAAGGTCTTCATTAGATAGTTTTTTTCGATATACTATATTGAGATATTTTTTTAAATCTCTAATCTATCGAATACCATATGCTTCGAGGTATTCGAGAATTCGAGCGTCCCATCTATATAATCATTTCTTTGGCATCGCCTGCCTCCCATCTCTGTATTGTACGCCTGGTAAACCACCATGACACGTGGTAACATTATAAGGCAAACGCACCGGTTGGAATCACGTTTCATTTGGATGTGATTTTGTGAGGGAGTTACTTTTATGTGCGTATGGTTTCAATGTGATAATAACTTTATTTTAAGACAGCCTGATAAAAGGTTACCTTTGTTGTAAAAAAAAAAAAGCTCTTCAAGGGTGAATTATTTCGTTGGGAAGATAACTTTTTTGTGGGGGATAGCTTTAATGTAAGGATAGATTTGGTTAGAGAAAAGTTTTGGCTTGAAAAAAATATTGGTGGGAAGATAGTTTTGATGTTATATTATCTCTGGTGTGATTGTAGCTTTTATATAAGTATAGAATACTATATTTGATGGGAGGAAACGTCCTATTTGAAAATAGTTTGGGCGGAAGAATTTTAGTGTGAGTATAGCTAAGGTGTCAGGATGGTGTGAGGGTAGATTTGTCTTACTGTACTTAGCAGTGAAATAATATGGCTAAGAGTTTATTTCACCAGGAATTATTAGAATGTAGTTTGTTGAACACTTAAAAACGGTTGTTTTTTTCCTCTTAAAAAACTATTCAATTTCCAGCTGTTAAGATCTATCTGTGCTTAGGAATCCTAAGGCTCATATAAAACAGTTGTGTTAGTCGACATGATAACGTCAATAAGGACTCGTGGAAGAAATTATTCATCTCACTATATTTATTATTGGTTCATTTAACAAGAGGGATGTGCTTATCCTTTCAATTCATTTACTTTCCGATCTGAAATGATTTAATCAGCACGTGACTTATGAACAAACTTAAATCTAGAACAGACACAACATACAGACCACAAAAGTAAATTTATCACCAATGATAATTTTTTCAGTCATAATGAGAATCGAACTCAGGACTCTTTAGTTCAGTAGACAGACACGCTATCGACTGCAAATAAAACTTAATCAAAGTTTTATTAAGCGTCCTAAGCTCGAAGCATCTATCAGACGAGTTCCTGCAGCTCTGTGGAACCTTTCTGGATTTTTTTTTGTGCTAAAAGGAATTTTGGTCACCTAAATTGAGTATTGGAGCTGTCATTAGTTTTATGATGATGATATTACATTCGTATTTTAGCCATTTAATAATAATATATTATCACTAGGCCTACTAATTTAAGTGAGTTCCAAGAATATATCACGTGCCATAAGCATATCAGCCCTAACCTACAATATACGAATATACCTTGATTTCATTATGAATGCACAGTTGGTTAATCCTTTTAGAAAATTCAAACCTAACTTTTTCGGTTAATATTGATGACATTTTACTGTTTCATGGGTATTGATAATATCTATCAAAATTGATAGTTGCAGATAACCTGACTTGAAATGTGAATATATTAATATTGTTCTAGTAGTTTTATTAACTACCAGATACTGTTCTTAATACCCTATACTTTGTATTCTGCAATGGTTAGGAAAAACCCATACAGAAAGTAAAATGTCTTCGTCAACACCAATTAGTCTAAATTTTGTACAAACTTTATTATAAAAAGTGGATGGATATTGCTTTTGTATATAATAAAACAAATTCTGCTATGTTTCCGGTCAGCATAATTCCTCTTGGAAGACACAACTGCGAATGCATTAATTAAAAGGACTGTAATTTTGCTTTTAATAAAAACAATAGTTTCGGTGGTAAAGTATATTAGGAAATCGCAAAGTTTAATATAATCCCATCAATAATATCTTTACATAAATATCATTTTATAATTTTATAGTAGCTTACAAATGATGACCTTATTTTCATTAAAATAATTGAATAAGTTTAATATTTAATAATTTGTAACTGCTCTTAGCGACTTGCTTTATTGAACGATTTTAATCTATTTTATTAACATTTCATGAAAATTTGATTAAAAATAAGTTTTGATTGAATTTTTAAATAAATAATTTATCCATCGTGTTTAACACCGTAGTCAAGTTATTGTAAGCGTGTTTATTGTTTAAAAGTTCTGGATTTGAAATATGTTGGACCGAAAAGTGAAATTAATGTAATTATCATTCTTATAAGTGTCAAATATGTTGCTTGAGGTTCGCATGTTTGTCGTAGAATTAAGTTAGGTCAAGTAGTTAATAAACACTTTTATTATTAAAATAAAATAAAAATATTCTCTTTACCAAACTTTCTCCGAATAATACCTCTGATTAAGTTAGGACAAGTAGTTAATAAGCACCCTTATTATTAAAATAAAATAAAAATACCCTCTTTACCAAAATTTCTCCGATAAATATATTTAATTAAGTTAGGACAAGTAATTAATAAGCACCCTTATTATTAAAATACAATAAAAATACACTCTTTACCAAACTTTATTCGATCAATACCTCTTGTTGTTTTTTTCTGTCGAACCGAACCTAATTCCTAATGCGAGGGACGTCGTGCAGACAGTGATGATAACGAAGGAAGGAGTTTGAGAGAAAAGCGAGACTCAAACTGAAAACTGTTACTGTGTAGAATAGGGGGTGGAGAGAGGCGGAGGGGAAGACAGGTATGGCATATTAAATTACATGCTACAGGGGGGCTTGAGAACAGGGAAGGGGGGACTTTGTACATGTGCTCATCTCTGTCCTTCGGTTAATAACGTCAAGCAGAGCACACTTCACGTGGAGGCGGTACCTTTTTAAACAGAGGCGCGCTTAACACATTCATACACTTCGTCGCGAGAATATAATATGTGTGCCTTTAAAAGTATTGTCATCTACACGCTCTGTTTTGACTTTAATTTCTTATGGAGATTTAAATAAGTTGATGGATAGTTTAACGATTACAGCACTGTCATAGTAAGCAAAAGGTCCCGGGTTCAATTCCCATATTCAGGTCTAATTTATAGATATATTTATAGATTAATGATATGCCCATTTGTACAATTGTCATTGTACGTTTGGCAGCATAAAGCCTCCAGAGTTGAAGATGGATACATTATCTGATGGCTCGCAATTATGATTGGTCGCTCATATGTATCTTAAGATTTCCACATGTCCATCACAGATTCTGACTTAATATATGAGTGAAGAATGACCCTGAGCATGTAACAATTCCTGGATAACTCAGTGTTAGAGCATTGGCGTACTAAGCCAAAGGCACCGGGTTCGATTCCTGTGTCCAGGAGTCATTTTTCAATTTTAAGAATATAATACGTTAATTGCTACCAAGTATAGATAGTGAAGAATTAGGCAACTAATAATGATACACAATAAAACATTGGTGTTTAAATTTGTATACTAATTATTTATAATAACTTATTCAAAATGTTAATGATGAAATAGGTAGTTCAAGAGGAAAAGGTAGCTTCATTAGCGTTTGGGTAAGTGCAAAATCCCAAAATAAATATATTCACAGTAAGTCTAGATGGGATTTGAATCTCAAACGCCCACTAAAAGATTATAAATTTCAACAACTAAAAAGGTTTAAGGCATCAGGTTTCGAATAGACTGGACGGTGAATAGAAGGGTTTTGACTTTCATTGGGTAGAAATGGGGTTGGTTTTCTTAATTTGATTGATCATGATGATTTGCCTATCCCCATTACATACTTATGTGGGTGCACTTTCTCACCATTCCTAATTTTTAAATCAAGACATTTATAACCTTGGTGTTAAATGCAATACCAATTTAAGAAAACCAGTCCAAAGCCTAAGACTATCTTACTACCCTGTAGCTAAGTTTCTACTCATGGGATTAAGACATCATCCAACTTACAAACTGGAATAATATTTAATGTTACACCCTAAATCCCAGTGACATAAGTCACTCCGTCCCCATAGAGGAAATAACCATTATATAAATAAGTAGTAAATTATCTCAGGCACTTAAGACTGGTATTGAACCAAGGACAATCAATCCTGTATGACCGATCTCGAAGCTAAAATACGATTATAGTTGATACTGTACTGGAAAATTTTATTCTTCCACGAAACAATCAAGTTCACGATAGCTTAGTGAGTTGTCAATCATATTATTTAAATTGAAAAATTACACCTGTTCACGGGAATCAAGCCAAGATATTTGGCTTAGTACGCCAATGCTCTTACCCCTAAGCAATTATGGAGTCATCACCATGCTCAGGATCATTCTTCACTCATATTTTATGGGAAAAGTCTGTATTGAGCACGCAGATATCAGCAGTTACACATGAACGACCATTTAATATCACGAGCTTTCATATAACGCAGCCACCATCGATTCTTGAGAGCTTTACGCTTCCAATGGCTCAATGACAACTGTATGAGTGCGCATTATCATAATGAAATAAATATACAAGTTATTTTAGGTGTTAATTATGGCTATAGCCACAAATAAATATTATATTCTTAGGGATTTATGCTTTTCAATTGAGATAATGAATATAGAGGTAAAGCATTTATGTGCAGATCAAAAGTTCAATCGGTAGAATATGTTTGGTAATTGGTGAGGACTAAAACTTAATCCTTGAAACTTTAAAAAATATCCCTAAGGGGTGATTTGATTTTTTAAATTTAACTTTCTTTGTGTTTAAATTTATGTATTTTGAGATAATTAAATGACTATTACTTAAATTAGTTAATAATCGTAGATTTCCAGCACTGTAACCTAAAATTACCCCCAAAATAACGATTCAACTCATATTTAAATTGAATCATTGACATTATAATTTAAGAACATTTATCAACTATTGGCTTTTGATAATGTCAAGAAAGCCAAGGCTTTTTTCAACTTCGATAATTTCCGACTATCTTTGAGTGACTTTAGTTTAATTCTTCATGCGGTGCGGTGCATAAGCAGGTGATGAATTTCTTAGTTATAACCCTACATGTTTTAATCTAGTCTAATATCAAAATATATAAGAACAAAGAAAATGTTTAGTGTAAGGATGAAAAAACACACTATTTTATCTGATTAGGGATCACTAGATCCATCAATAAAACAAAATCAGCTCAGATAACTTTATTTTGACTCTAATTAAAGGAACAGTACGAATCTTTGTGAATACAGCTCCCAATGGAAAACAAAAGAAAGATTGAAGTAACAGAAGAGACAGGCATAGATTGAGAGACAGAGAAGGAGAAAAACAGGAAAGTTTTTTTTTTTTTTGTAGGTTAATTAAGAAGGCATCAAACGTTGCGCTCGAAAAGGGTGGGTCTCACAGACTATATAAATTTTCTTCCCGGGCACCAAAATGATGGATTGCTTTCGTCTTTTACGTACCCCCCTCTCAAACCTCCCTTACCCACCCTTTTTACCAACCATCACCCAACCACCTACCATCAACCTTCTTAAAGCTCGCTTCGTCTTCTTCATTTCTCCCCCCTTTTCCCTTTTTTTTTCAAACTTTTCTTTATCAAATTACTTCTGTTTCTCATCATCATCATTATCATCCACGCTGCAATGCTCACGCAACCTAAAAGTTATAATAAGATCAAAACTTAATGTCATGGAAATTAGGTGTCAGTTAAAATAGAGCTAGCAAAATTATATATTTTTGGGTTTCAACGGATTCGGCCCCCAAGCTTAGGATGAAGTATATAGTCCAAATAAAAGATGGACGATATTCAAATGAACTGTGCTGTGTTGTTGAGTACAGGATAACATCGGTTGTTTAGTTGAGATAGATTTCGAGATCCTGGGAATAGTTTAACCTCACTAATAAAAAGAAAACTTTTAATTAACATTAATTATACCCTCTTCGGTGGCCGCGTGTTCTAACGCGCTACTCTCGCAGTAGACTAGACTGACGATGACAGAGAGATTGAGTTTTGAATCTCGATCTGGTGCATTGAAGGTAGTTTTCCAAAATGGTTTTTCCATTCTTAGTCCATGCAAGTGCGGGAACACTTCCTATAAATATAGCTTTATCAATCTATAAATCCATTAGCTTAGCTCGTAGTTTACGTAAGCGTACAACCTGAACGGATTAGGAAAAGGCAGTGCTAAAAAAAAATACTTTTGGTTTTAAATATTGTGTCAACATTTTCTAATAATGAAGTGTTGCCAGGGTATGATAGCGCGGTAAAAATAAACCATATCTGTCTCCTTTTAACACCTAACGCTTACACACTCCATTATTCTATTTATATGGTTTATGTAAAAGCTAGGTGTGGCAAGAAAAAAGTTATGCTTTATTATATATAATATTATAATATTTAGCACCGCGTCTTACTACCCGTTCGGGTTATACGCTTTTAAGTACTAATTACTCTAATGGATTAGGAATTGGGAAGGTTGAATTAGAGGAAGTGAACCCGCATTTGCGTGGAGGGAGAGTGGAAAACCATTTAGGAAAAACCACCCACAGTTCACCCGACCGAGATTCGAACCTCGATCTCCCCGTCCTCAGCAGTCGAGCTCAACACGACAAGCGCGTTAGCCAACTACGCCACTGAGGAGGGTTTATGGTTTATTACTACCGCTGATAGTTTAAACTTTGTGAATTGTTCTCGTCAATTAATACAGCACTTATTGGCCATTCTATCGAAGCTATAAAGAGCAGAGCCTTTTTATGATTTGTCAAATGGGAGATCTAGTGGGTGATGATTAAAGATCTGATTTTGATGATATGTCATAGTTTATTTTTGGTAAATTACAGAGACAATGATTATGTGTACATACATTAGGTCCATGATCCCTTTGTTGTGGAAACGTTTTTTATAGGCCATTTTTTTCTATTTGAGATTTTTAGGTCATAGTTTCTTGATTTGAATCTTTTTTCTGGGTCGTTGTTAGGCATTTTTTCAATAAGTATATATTTTTAAATACTATCGAAATTTAATAGATGGATAAATAGTCCTACTTAAAAACATTTTTAATACCACAGAAATCGGAGAGAGAAGATAATAAAGGCATTAAAATTTGTATCCTCCTTTGCTTGCCCGGTTGTAAAATACACATTCCTTGTGAAACACCGCAAATAAGCCTGAGAGGGTTGCATTGGAAGGAGTAGCTATTACCTCTGAGGCAGATATTTGTAAATCCATGTTATATTAATTTTAGCATAATGCCAGACTTTAATTGCTAATGGATTTTCATTGCATTTGATATTGTTTTTAGTTTCTCTTAGTTAAGTGCGTGTTTGATTTATTCATTCACATTCGGTACAAGTTCTTTATTATATTTTTAGGTATTTTAAATTTTGAAATCATATTTAGATTGTATGGGTCACTTTTTCAATCATTTATAGTCCATTTAAGTTTGGATCTTGATGATAGCACATCACAGTTGCAGCTTAAAAACGCTCTCATTATTCTAGAAACAATCCACGACATCCATGTCACAAAATTATGAGTGATACATTTTACTCTCCTCACATCTAATGTTATTTAATTTTTTTTTAATAGCGTAGGTAGTAACTCAAATTAAACATCAAGCTTATTTCGTCTAGTTTGCCAGTGGATGGGAGGTTGATATTTTAATCCCAGATGGATTTACTGAGGGTAGTTTTACAAAAGTAAATTTGCACTATCCTCCCATTAAAATGTGGGCACATTTTCCTCTAAAACTCTCATCACCCTCACACCATTAGTGTGGCTACATGTGGATAGCCCGGGCGGGCAGTGGAACGTGGTCCAATAAAAATAATTGAAAATTTGTGTGGATCACAAACAAATCTGACACACAGAGACACATCTACCAGAAATGTATTCCTTTTTTGATTTATAATCTCAACCTCCAGCTCCACCGTTTAATGTTCCAAGGTGTCCACATTTTTTTTAAGAGACAATTTTGTGAACCCTTGATTTTAAATATAAGTCAATTCAAGTTGCATGTATAAAAAGTTAATTTAGATTTATTTGGGATGATAACAATTGCCATTTTATTTTGGATGTTAAACAGGGCCTGGATACAAGCTTCATTAAAACTTTTAGAGAATATATCGATAAAATTGTTTTTTTTCTCTCTTACCCCCATGAAAACTGCCCTTAGTTTTAGAGTTAAATATCTAATTCCATAATCTCCTCGGGGAAACCTGATTAAAACACAAGAAACCATGTTTCAGCCCAATCATAAAAATGGTTTCGGCTATTACTGAGATATATACACACACAGACATACAGACAGAAAAAAAAAAAGTTCAGGAGCACATAAAACATAACAATCATTATTTCAAGGTCAAAAACTATCACGATTACAATACTTTTTATTTAGATGAAAAAGTAAAAAATTTAAAATTCCACACAATTTTTGCCAAGTTTTGTACATGCAAACTTCTTTTTGGGAGAAAGGGGTATACTTACACTGTTTGGGGTGGGGGTGAAGAAGGTGGTATTAAGGAGGAAATCTACCTTGATTTTCGTGGAGGAGAGTGATCAACCATATAGGAAACCCTCCTAAGTACACCTAACTGGGATTCGAGACCGGATCTCCTTGTCACCGGCAATCCAGTCTATCACGAGAGTGATGTATTTTAGGGCATACAACCACCACTGCAGGTGATAAATATGTATTATCATTATTTTATTTTATTCATAAATTGAAAAGAGTGTTTAAGAGGGAAGGGGAACAAAATAGGCTAGTGTTTTCTACATGCACTGGCCTTACTATCCGTCTAGATTATCAACAGCAAATTTTATTTCAATATTCTTGGGAAACCTATTTAAGCAATGTTTCTGAATTACAATACAAATTGTTATTTCTCAGAATCATTTGGTGATAATAATAAGCACATACTATTTTTCCCTCTTGATTAATTAAAGACTATATCAAGGCTAGAAATTCAATACAACATAATAACTCTTCAATGGCCATATGGTCTAAGGTATCACACTCACAATAGAATAGAGTGCTAATGACGAGGAGATCGGGGTTCGAGTACCAATAGGGTTTACTGAGGGTGGTTTATTTCAAATGGTTTTACACTTTACCTCCACGAGAAATCTGAGTATACTTCCTCTAAATTCACCCTTTCTCATCTCTAACATAATAATGCAATTAGTGCATAGGTCCGAATGGGTAGTAGTAAGACGAGGTGCTAGATAAAGAATAGCGCAAAATAAATAAGGACAGAATTGAACGCCATGTGCTTAGAAAACAATCTCGCACGCTATTGGTTTAAAATCTAAATAGTTTAAATGACAGCTGAGCCAAGTGGGCCTAAATCATTCAACCGCAACGTTACAAACTCTACTCCAGAGACAAAGCCCCAAGAGTTGAAAGATATTATCCGGCGAATGTGAGGAGAGACCAAGAATTTGTCAAGAGCCCTGCCTGCATTATGGAGGAGGCACCTCCGTCCGCGGGTCGAAAGAGTGGTTAATTCATACCCCCGCGGTTATCACCTTGTGGACCTGGAGGCAAATCTTCCCGTGCACTCGTACGATATAAAATGAACCACAATTTTATATATACAGGATGTATCGTAACAGGGGATACCCACTTTTGCGCTGGAAAAAAGAACTAAAAACAATTAAAAAGGTGCGTATTAACAAACGAAAAAAAAGTATGATTTTGGTAGGAAGAACAGTAAAAGTCAGTTATTAAAGTTACTAAAACAACTGTAATATAACCATACATCAAGTCATGCTATATGCAGCTGTCACTTTTGATAGGTATTACCAATACTTATGAAATAACAAAAATAACATAGTAAAATGTTATCATTGTTAGCCGCAAAGAAATAAGTTTGAATTTTCTCTATTGTTATTGTTCTTTCCAACCAAAATCAGGGTATATTTTCAGAGTCACAGCCATGCAATTCCACTAAACTGTTTGTATACCTTAGCACCACATTTTAGCCGATTAGCCAGACATTTCTTGATCAAATGATTTCATAACACATGGCCGAGCAGGGCTTAAAATGGCTGGCCTGCGTGCTCCCAGAATTAAATCATTGATGGTTTATTTGTGTGTCCACTTGAAACAAATTTGTTTATTCAATACCTATTTTCATCGTCATTAACATTTACAAGAAGGATGCAAATTAATCCAACAAGCACCTTTTAAGAAAATTAATTGCAGTATTCTACGCCACGTCGACTGCAGACTTCCATTAAAAAACTATTTTAAATCTAGAAAAGACACAACATCCAGGCCCCAGTCGTTAATTGATAAATGTGGAAGGGGAAACCCACATTTCACGTATGATACATTTTTTCGGCCATGTCGGGAATCAAACCCGGGACCTTTGGCTCAATATACAGACGCACAGCTGAATGAACCATTTATTATACTGCAGCTCCAAATTTCTAGAGTACAAGCATGACTATATAATATGAAAACAAGCTCAAATGGGACACATGTTTATTTGAACTTGACCGACTCCTTGGCTCAGTTGGTAGCGTGTCTGTCTATTGAGTTAAGGGTCCCAAGTTCGATTCCTGTCATGACCGAAACATTTATCATTGGTGACCTAAATGTTTCCCCTTTCACAGTGATGAATAAACTACCGGGGTCCGGGTATTCTGTTTATTCTAGATTTGAATTAAATAGTGTGCTGATATAATCTGTCGGTTCATAAAGTGAAATTTAAATACCTCAAATAAATAAATAAAAATATAAGAACTTACACCCCTACACACATTTGGGGAATTTAGATAGTATCATCAAAGAAATTAAGATTTTATCCAAAAATTGGTGTAAAAGTAGGTACTGTAAAGATCACATTTTGTGGTTTACTATTATACAAAAAATAGATCAAAAATGATAAACGGCCTACACAATTATTTGTAGTTTTTTGAGCTGTGTTTAAACACTCGATGAGCTATCTACATTTAATTAACACTAGATAATGTATAGATGAGAAGGCTAAAATCTAGAAGAAGGGTGCATTGATTCCCGTGAAGGTAAGGGGGCGGGGGGAATGGAACAATTAAAAAACACTTTCACAATATAACTAAGAATGTCAGCAAATATTTTCAAAAAATTTTTGTAAAAGGTATCAAGCAGTTTCCTCTAGTAAGTAATTTATATTTGAAGTATTTTATTGGTTTAAAAATAGCAAAATATGTTTAACTGGAAAAGAGATCATTAAATAAATGTTTATCAAGTTCAATCTAGAATAAATTCTTAGTTTAAAGAGAGTGTAGAGTCTAAATGGTAGAACGACATGCTATATATTTTTTGGTAAATATAATGTTTTAAGAAAAACAATATATTTATTTGGGTAGTGTTTAGATTTGAAACAAACTTCTTTTTCAATTAAATGGGGTGTATTAACCATATTTGTTTTATCATAAACATATATTTTCCCACGAGTATGTTTTCAGAGAAGAAAAATAAATACAATAATTAATCGTGGTGCCTCAGTTATTACATATGAGTATTTCAACACAGCAGTTAGAAGAATAATTAGTTATCATTTACCGTTGTCTACATAACAAAAGAACTTCAAGAAAACAGCGGCTTCCCTTTTAGAAACATGTTTGATTCATGGACCAACAAGCTCTCACCCTACCGTAACCACTCACTCTGAAAACAACTGAGAATCGCTTCAGTTTAAAGACAAACGCAATCCGTTAGAGAATCCCCCTTTCATATTTCTCCATCGCCCCTACTGTATTTTGCACATTATTCAGCATGTCAATCTCCCCTTCTACCCACGACCCCACGAAAAACTAGTATCTATGCATACGTCATATTTTTATATTAAACTCAAAAATGTATATGTACCCATCAAAAGTTCCCCTAGCTTAATTTAATTGCGCTGTAAGGTTGATATTGGGATGGCACTGTTTGGGGAAATCTCACCCTTGTGTCATTTCGGATTAAGAATGTTTCCTGTCTAAATAAGTCGTACATTTTTCACTTGTGGACATTCCCTTCACCTCCCTATCACCCCCCTATATTTTACTGCCCATTTTTCAAATATTTTTTCTTTAAGTTTTAAAAGAAAGCCGCAAACTGGCTTGATGGATAGACTGTGTAGGAAAAGCGACATGTGAGAAATGGGGTACAACGTACCCCTACTTCCCCTACATAGGTTCACCTCCGTTCTCCCCACGAGAATAAAACCACTTGTACTTTTTTTTCTTTATTTTTCTCCCACTCTTTACTAGCCCCTACTACCAAATGTAATTTTTTCTCTCTCTTTTTCTCTTTCTAACGTATATTTTCTCTCCACCAATCACGTTACATCATGGATTTTATATATTTAGTTCAACACTTTTGCCACCAGAGGTCAGACTTGATCAGAAATGACTAGAATTGAGGTAAAATTAGTTATAATGAGATTTTGAGCAATGAAATAAGATTAAGCGTAATATAATTAAGTACCATACTATGATAGACACTAAATATTAATACTTGCTTTGATTGATGGAGTATAAAAGCCATAATATTAATATTTTTAAGTAAGAGTTTGTATTGTGACAATAAAATACTTAATAAATATCTATAATATAGTTTAACTTCTATTTTTATCATTAATTTGTTTACAAAACTCAAACCACTATAAGTTTTAATTTGGTATATTGATGTCATAGGCAGGTAAATTATTTGAATTGAGATTATTAAAATTCTGTAGGCATATAGAAGTAGACTGTTACTAAATTTTCAACCCAAGTGTGTAAGATATAATCAAAGCCATATCTCGTTTCTATGGCATATACAAAATCTTTAGTTTTTCTTTACCACCCTGTCTTACTACCGCTTCGGGCTATACGATAAGTAACTACTCCAATAAGGTAGGAATGAAGAAGGAGGCATGTTTGAGGTGATCTACCCTATTTGTGTGGAAGGAGAATGGGAAACCATTTAGGAAAAAAACACCATCAGTAGTCTAAATCCGACTGGTATTCTATCCCCAATCTCCAAGTCCTCATCAGTCTAGTCTAACACGAGTGTGACACCTTAGACCATTTGGTCATTGAAGTGGGTTTTATTGAGTAGTATTTATTTAAGTAGGCCCTTTTCTCTAGACAGCAAATGTGCCAGTCAAAAGTGGCAAACTTTTATAAAGGAAGAAGATGAAGTTAGATTAAATAAATGAGACATCAGTTGACTGGAGGATGGTAAATTCAATTTGTGTCTGTAGTAGAGTAGCGAACCCCAGCCTCCCTGGTTGGTCTGCCGTGGTATCATAAGTACAGCTGGTGTTTAATTCTCTAAGAAAACACATACAATAATCATATTTAGTAAGTATTTTAATCAAAAGAGACAAGTTTTCTTAAGAATATTAAAATAACAACTATTGTACAGTTTTTCAAAACCGAGATTACACAAGAATAAAAATATCTCTCTCATTGTTGAAGTCAAATTTTTTCAAATTTATTTTCAGTTAGTAAGAGGAATATATAAAAAATGATTTCGTGGTGTGGATCACATTTATATTAATGCTATAGCTTAGTCAGTTTAAAATATATCTAGTATAAATCTCTAAATCCCTTTTCATTAGAACTACATTGACATTTTATAACTCGGTAAATTGCCCATCTGTCTCCTGATCTTAAGGTTTGAGGATTATTTCTTGAATATGATCAAAAATATTTATCTGTGAAACTAGGTTGTTCCTTTCACCTTAGTGTCAAATTAACGTTCTAGGTAATATTGTGGCCTGTCCTAGAAATAAGATCGTGCGAGTCTCTAATGTCTAATAAAATGGTACTAAACTGCACCTAGATAAATAATAATACTAAACTTTTTTTTTTGTGATTGGGTTTATAGGCATACTTGTATTGTTTAAGTGAGACATAAGGCTATTCTTGAAACTTGAAATTAATGTAGGTCCATATAGGCCCTAATTGAAAAGAACCTTAATAATTACAACCCAATAACCAACCAGAATCACCGCTAGTATTTAAACCTTAATAACCACTAGGTCTAATGTTCTGGTAAAAATAATATCAATCCTAAAAAATAAGAAACGTAAACGTTTTTAAATTCTATTTGATCACTTTTCAAATAACCAAATTTTACTGCTGCAATTTTCAACATTTTGAATTGTTTACGTAATTCCAAGTGTATTGGTATAATATTATTTAGTGTGACTTTATTTTAACAACGTTGAAAGAGTCGCTTTTGGAATTTGGAGATTTTGAACTATCTTTGAAAACATAAACTTGAAGCTAGATGGGCAAAATATTAAACTATGTAATTATGATTTAATTTAAAATGTTTCCGGAAAGAGATTCAAATTTAAACATTCGATCTTTGGTTAATGCACATCCCAAGCTATAATGCCTTTCTAGACACATTTTTCAATTGTTGAAATTTTATTTACAAGAAACTTTCTGAGCTAAAAGTGCTGAAGTGACGATCATTAATGCAGTTATCACCAATTTGTTCAAAATTAGTAGAAGTATTTTTAATTCAAATTTTTAATTTATTTCAAAGTATTTTCAAAAGTTTCATTTGTATTATGACGGTGTATAGCAATGCATAACAATATTAAAAGTCAAGGCTGCCTTCACCAAGAAGAGGATGCTACCGACTGGCAAAGTTGAGTATGGAGATGAAAAAGAATCTGACGTATGGAGCATAGCTTTGTGTAGAAGCTGTAACATGGATCCTACGGAAAAGGTGGAGAGAAGGTAATATTTGGAAAGCTTTTAGTTGTGGTGCTGAAGGAGAAGAAATAGGATAAAAATGGGGAAATCATGTGACTAACGAAGAAGTTCTAAGAAGAGTCAGTGAAATGAGAACCATTCCGCAGGCGATTCTAAAAATAAAAGACAACTGAATGAAACACATTACTAGACTAGGCGGCTTATTGAGTTATGTCAAATAAGACAAAGTGGACGAGCGAAGGGGGTCAATAAGACCAAAAATGTTGTGATTGATAACACTAAACAATGACGTAAGATTAAGTTTTATGACATAAAAAAAAGTAAGCTGCTAATATGACGTGCTGGAGGACTTAATTTGGAGAAGCCAACAGACATGTCGAAAGACAGGACATAATATAATCAAAATAGTGATAGTAATATTGACTGAAACGGTAACTAAGGTATCATACATTAATATTGATACTTCTACGATCACATGGTGTAAGACATCTCTCTCGCAACAGGCAAGGAGGGGAGATCAGGGTTTGAATCCCATTCTGCTGTGTTAAGGGTGGTTTTCCCCGAATGGTCTTCCACGCTTTCTCCATGAAAATATGGATTCACTTCCTTTAAATTCAAACTTCCTCGTCCCTGACACGTTAGCGTAATTATTACAAGACAAGGTGTTAAAAAAAACTAGCATGAAAAAAGTAGATACTAGGTATATTAGAGTTAAGCTCTGTTTTTAGAGTAAAATAAAACTAAAATTGCATTTTTGTCACCACGGTAAAATGGTGGCGAATAGGGGGATCTAACAAAGACATAGAAAAGTTTGTTCCTGTAAATGTTTGATTAAAATCGTCATTAATTAAAAAAAACTATAAGGAAGACATAGAAATAGAATGATATATCAAATTAAGAGATTATTTTACCGAATATAAAAATGACTATAGCATTTAATAAAGATAGTTCCATCTATCCGTTATGAACATGAGTGGACACCACTTTTAAGGCTAACGTGATTTTTCCTTCTCTCGCTCACCAAACTTGTAACACCGGCACTTTGGACGTCTTTATCACATATACTTTCTAAACGCACTGGGTTGTGCTAAACTATGACTTAGTCCAGCCCCTTCACCCCCTTACACACATGAACCTATCCTGAGACCCCGCCACCATCCAATCCTCAACCTGACGTCCAGGAACTCCTCCAAATCCATTTTAACATTCTCCCAACGACGTCCAGACATACCAAGGGGTCCTGTTTCCTAAGGATTACCTAGTAGAATATTATGTGCACGCCTGTGATTACTCATACGTGCCACATGACCACCCCAACTAAGTAGGCGCGATTTTATCGTCTTTAATTTGTTTGAGGATGAACTCAAACCATGAAGTTCTGCATGATCTTGTGCTAGAAACAATAATATTCTGTACAATGGGATCGAACCCGGATTCTCCTTGTACCTCAATAAAACCTCGCAAAACTGAGACTACGGGGGCAAACCTTTATCATAACTGTAGAAGGTAGAAGTGTCACAAATATATTAATACTCTTGGTAAGTGGGTAAAAACAGGACCACCCGCATGAAAGGGCGGGGAAAACACCTACCGACCCCCTCCCTCCCCAATCCTTCGCGAAGTAGGTTATGTAATATACTCGAGGACATCTCTCCCGTTAGGGGCTGGTGTGTGTGTGTTTGTGTGAGAGAACAGATATACACACGGCCACTTACAAGGAAACCAGGAGAGGAGACGCAAGAGAAGCGTCCTCATAAATCCTGGCTCAACAAGTAGAGTCCTTAAGGCGCGCCGCCGCGGCCCTGAAGCCCACACACACACACACATATAATGTACTTTTCAGCCTACTGCACACGCGCGCGTTTCACTCAGACACGTGACAACTATTATGAAACTTTCCTAGCTCACATGTCATGCAAAGCGTTTCTAGAGAATCGAGACAAAATTTTATCTTAATTAATATATCATATTTAGCACCGCGTCTTACTACCCGTTCGGATTATACGCTTTAAGTAGCCTACTAATTAATCTAATGGATTAGGAATTGGGAAGGTTGAATTAGAGGAAGTGAACCCGCATTTAAGTGGAGGGAGAGTGTAAAAACATTTAGGAAAAACTAACCCCAGTTCACCCGACCGAGATTCGAACCTCGATCACCCCGTACTCATTCTCTTAATTTTTGTTCCGGAAAATTATATTTTGAAAATGTTACTTTTATTATTATTATTATTATTATTATTATTGTTATTATTATTATTAGCCTATAATAACTATTGTTATTTTTTAAACACGGCGTCTTACTACCTGTTCAAGTTTTATGCAAATTAACTAATTACACTATTATGTTAGCGAGGAATAATGTTGGATTTTTGAGGAAGTATACCCTCACTTCCGAAAAGGGTGAGCGGAAAACCATATAAGAAAAACTACCCTTAGTACACCCGACCAGAATTTGAATCTGTATCTCCGTCATCATCAGTCTAGTATATTTTGAGAGTGACGCCTTAGACCATCCGGCCACCGAAGCAAGCGTTGTTGTTACTATTACTATTATTCATTGTGGTATAGATGGTAGTAGTATTTTATTATTTAGAACCGCGTCTTCTTCAGCTTATAGTCTACGTTTAAGTACTATTAACGCTCATGGATTATGAATTGAACCCGCATTTGCGTGGAGGGAAAGTGGAAAAACATTTATGAAAACCCTATCCCAGTTCACCCGACCAAGATTCTAACCTCGATATCCTCATCCTTGGCAGTCTATCTCAACAAGACTAGCGCGTTAGCTAACTACGGCACAGAGGTGGGTGGTGGTGGTGGTGGTGGTGGTGGTGGTTGTGGTAGTAGTAGTAGTAGTAGTAGTAGTAGTAGTAGTGATAAATAAACCAATAATGCAAGTCTTTATAGGCCTATAGCCATTATGTCCATCCTTTTATCATCAATAAGCTAGTTAAAATAACTTTATAAGGTTGAACCGAGTATTTGCTAACATGTCTCCCCCTCTCCTCTGTGCCCCCTATATGTCTACCCCCCAGCCCCTACTTATCAACTCTCTTGCCCCTTAACCCACCATTTGATGTATAATATAAAATAGTCTCCTCCACAATTACCACCTCTGACATTCAACCCCTCACAAGCAAGCCGCAAATGTGTAGGCTACAACTTTCATCTCTTGGCATATCATCAAAAAACAAACTTTTAGCAAAGTAGCCAAGAGTGACCAAAGATCACAACAACTAAAGTAAAACTATAGTAGGAAGAAATGTATACAGAAAAACAAACTTTGAGTAGAGTAGCCAACATTGACTGAAGGTCAATAAATTATTATTATTATTATTATTACCACGTCTTACTACGCAATTACGATAATGTGTAATGGTAGGGTGATTGTGAGATGAAATAAAGGACCTACAGCTTAACGTGGGATCCGAACCACGGTGGAGGCCTGTGGCATTCCACACATTCACAAGTTAGGATTAATAAACGTCTTGTCAGAGGTGAGGGAAGGGTTTGGTAATCAGATAAATCTGTGCCAGGAATGAGGATTGAACCCCGGACCACCAGCACAGATGTCTGACATCTTACCCCTAGAACACCAGGTTACCCAAGTTCAATATAATCTTTTGTAAAATTCACCTTATAACACACATGGTTAATTATGATCGAGTGAAAGGTGACACACTCAATTTAAGAATTTTACGATTTCTTTTATCACCGGGAACTACACCCTGTATCCATATACTAGTAGGAAGACACTCCACCAACAGAGTTAAGACGTTAGTCCCGTAAACATATTAATTTTGATGATAGTTTTAACGAAATGATGTGCCATAACAAAGATTTAAAAATAGTTATTTTAAGGTACTTGACTAAAATAACATTTAAAGACCCACTGCAGTAGCTGGATGGTCTAACGCGCTACTCTCTCAGTAGAGTGGGCTTCCGATGATGAGATCAACGTATGAATATCAGTCAGGTATATTGAGGGTTGTTTTACAAAATGGTTTTCCACTCTCTCTCTCTCTCCATTCAAATGCGGGTCCACTTCCTATGTATATAGCATTCTTAATTCCTAAAACCATTAGCGTAATTAGAATATAAGCGTATAGCCCAATCTGGTAGTATAAACGCGGTGCTAGAAAAAAAACATGTAAAGAAAGACCTTGGGAATTTTGGAGTAATGAACACGTCTACAATGTATTACAGTTTTAATAAAAAGTAAAGGGGGGAACCACTTGATTGGTATAAAGATTTTAAAATAAGAAACCAAACAACAAACAAAACTCTCCAAATATCCTTAGCGAATGATTTATAGCAAACAACTGTTCAACGAACCTACTCGTGAAAACATGCAGCAAGATAAAACAAAACAAAACAAAACTAGATTCCTTTTTATGAATAGTCAAGGCCGACCGGCTTGCGTCGCTTTGTAAAATGGAACTGCATCGCATCCACTTGTCAGGAGCAGAAATCGGACCGGACCGCCTCGTAGACTCTTTAACAGGGGTGTTTGTAGCTTCAGGGGTGTCAACAAATTAAGTGGCGTGGAGTGTCACCAGAGTAAGAAGAGTTAGTTTAAATAGAAAGTGTTTATTGGTTTTATCATTAAATAATGCTAATTAGCTCCCGTTTTGGCGGCCGCGTGGTTTAAGCCGTCCCTCTTAAAATAGACTACACCGCCGATAACGGGGAGATCAGGGTTCAATATCTGTCAGGTGTACTGAGGGTGATTTTTACTAAAAAAGTTTTCTATTCTCCTTCCATGCAAATGCAACTACACTTTCTCTAAGTTCAACTTCTTAATCTCTAAAGCATTAGGTTAGTTAGTGCATAATGGTACATTATAAATGGGTGGTAAGACGTGTTGATAAAAAACAAAAATTAGTTGGGCAGGTATCAACTATCATACATTCCCATGTGTGGTTTATAAAGTAGAAATTATGTGTTATTGGTCAAGTGAGTAATTTTAGGAGGCTAGGGAGAACATATATCATAGTCACAGTTTTAACAAGCTTTGCTTGCTGGTGATAGGGAGATCAGGGTTCAAATACCGGTCTATCTAATAGGTTTTTTTCCTAAATGGTTTCCCCCTCTCTTACCAGGCAAATTCGGTTAGATTACCCCTAGAATGCTTCCTTGATCATCCTTACCCCTTTAGAATAATTATAATATATTCGTTTAACCTGAACAGGTATGAGGATGCGGCGATACAAAAAAATAGCTCTGATTACCCTGGCAACAGTTCACGACAAGTCACTGATATCGACACTGTTCAATAAGGTGCCTACTATGTCTCGTTCTCAGGAATTGAAATTAACTGCTAGCTACAGTCTGATTTTCATATGAAGCTCGTTATTTAAAAACTGGAAACTAATGTTGCCTCAATGGCGGTGTCAAAAATTGATACCATTGTATTTACATTACCAACCCGGTTTAATTAATGTTGTAAAAATAAATGATACAGTCATTCATAAGGAAGTATTATTGGAAGCTTTTGATAACTTTTTATATATGAACTTTGTAATTAATAAATTAAAAAAGAAATTTCTAGAATGCCAAATGTTAGTGACTTTCAATCTCTGTAGGTGGTGGAAAATGGGATTACAATATAAATCAGGGTTTAGATGCCATAAACGCTGCCAAACATTTGATTCGTGATTACACATATCTAAAGAGAGTCTCAGGGAGTTATCGGCATGGATTGTTGGGGTAGAAGGGAACGTGGGTAATTGGCTAAACAGTTTTTATAAGAAAAATCCTTTTTGGCAAATAAAATAATTATGCTGTGTAAATATGCAAATACCTCCAAGGAGTAGTAAAACAAGGTATCTCTTTCCTCACCCAAATTTAACAACAGAAAATTTCAATATAATAATTTAGAATCACATCGGCGGGCACGTGGATCAAGACTTAAACTCATTTATTATAGTTTGATGGCTATGGGGAGGTGAGGGTTTAAATCCTATCTGGTCACTCATAATAATAAAGACCCCATATAAATGACTACGCCCCTATATACTACCTGTTACTATCTCCTTTTATTTCATAGTTAATCATATTCATATTATTATTTTATTTTTTCACCCCTTCGTACTACACTTTCGAGCTAAAAGCAAATTTACTAATTACAATAATTTGTTAGGTATGAGTACAGTTGAATTTAGAGGAAATGTACCTGCATTTGTGTCGAGGTAAAGTGGAAAACCATTCGAGGGAGAATAAACCTCAGTACAGCCAACTGGGATTTGAACCCCGATCTACACATCATAGGCAGTCCAGTCATTTGTGCCTTTAGTCCGTTCAACCACCAAAGCCGATTATATTACTTTCTTACTACATACATTTAAGGCCAGTTGGTATTAAAACTCCACTTAAGCCGGAAAATATAGTGGGAAATTAAAGTACTTAACTATTCTTTTAAGATTATTGACAATTTTAAATTACTCGATTATATATAATTTTCTGAAGGGCTATATTTTATTTTATTTCATAAGCAATTATGGTTTAGCTTTTAAACAAATAAAACCGCTAGTAAGATACCTCAGATCAACAGTGTGGGCACCCCTTACCCCAATCAACATCTACATACTAGATATACTTTCGGTCCATACAGCATCCATCACTACGATGTGTGGGGCCTTCAGCTCGTGACGAGCACTGAAAACATGACTCTGATCGATGAGAAACAGAGAATAGATACTTTATCTTCATCTTATTTTCATTCCACGCCTTAAAAAGATACTTGTAATGTTTAATTGTTTATTTGCCAATCACGCCCACATGTATAAACATACACATGGTAGATTTATCGAACGCATCCCTCGACATCGGTCGATGAAATTTCATACAACAATAGACAGGTTCTAACAAAATTTTATAAATTACAACGTTGTTTTATGTAAACCATTTTTACTACCTCTGTGGTCTAGGGATCAGAGTTCCTGGCTACAGATCAAGAGGTCAAGGATTCGATCCCCGAATCTTATATTATTATTATTATTATTATTATTAGCACCGCGTTTTACTACCCCTTCGGGTTATACGCACTTAGGCTAATATGTAATGGTAGGGTGATTGTGAGATGAAATGGAGGACCTACAGTTTAACGTGGAATCCGAAGTCCTGGCATTCCCCACATTCACAAGATGTCTTGTCAGAGGTGAAGGAAGGGTTTGGTAATCAAATAAATCTGTGCCGGGACCGAACATTGAGCTCCGGCCGCCAGCATAGAAGTCTGACACCTTACCCCTAGACCGCCAGGTCAACCCCCGACTCTTATAGAATTTGTCTGTGAAGCAGGGAGTCTGGAACGGAGTTAGACAAATGAGCTACTTGGAAAAATGAATAGCATATCTGGTCTAGAAAACTGAGATTAATGACAGGAGGGTTCGTTGTGCTGACCACACGACATCCTCTACCCTAAATGTTGGCACTATCATCGAGGACGGCGACAGCTGTTTGGTTGATTTAGATCGACAGTAACATTTTTTTTACATGCAATGCGTTTTAATACCCCATTCTTGATATAACAGTGTCTACACTCTTAGGGTGAGAAAGTTAGAGTTTGATGCAAGTGTATCTAAATTTGCATAAGAGCTGGTAGTAAAGATTTTGAGAAAATCCCCCCTTGGACACCCACTGAGGATTCAAACCACGAATTCCTCTTCCCCTGTAAAGCATAGCATTTTGGAATGATAGCTTATTCCATGCATCCACATTCTGAACTACTCTCATCATATTCTCGCTCTTATCTCGCTCGACCTCACCAAGCCTCGAACCAACGTCTTTAGAGTTTGTTTATTTTTTAAATCACGTCTCATAACTCTTTCGGGTTGTACAAATATATTAGATACGTTAATGTTATAGGGATTAGGAATGTGTAATTGATAGGAAAGGTACCCGCATTTACGTGAAAGGATAGTGGGGGTGGGGTGGGTGGGAATACCCATTGCACACCAATCCCTGAGCACTTCTTAACTGGTAGCCCAGATTAAATGAGCTTGTCATTTATACCACGTTCAAGTCGATTGTCATAGACTAATCGATCTTGACCATTTTTGATAAACAGCGGAATGATATTGAAATAATTTTTTTAGAGCAATGGACTAAATAACTATTTATATTGGAAAAAAAAAACACGCGTCAGTGGTCAAATGGTCTAAGGCGTCACTCTCATGTTCGGATCAGCGTTCGAATTCCTGTCAGGTCTAGTAAGGGTGTTTTTTCATAACCAAGTGGTTTGATTTATCTAATTTGTTCTATAATGTTATGGTTTGTATGCGAAGAAAATGATGTTTAATAATGTTTACTCTTCTAATATTAATAAAGGCTTCTTAAAAAATGTTTTAATACATTTTAATTTTTTAATTGTTATATTTGGTAATGAGATATATTAATTTAAATAGAAGAAAGATTAAGTTCCTATGATTGTCTAGCTTCTTTATTTGAAAGCCACTTCAATCAATCAACCGATAAAGTATTCAAATAAATTAAATAAAGATAGTAATTACAATAGTCATATAATTGTAATTGTCTTTCTTTAATAAATCAGTAAACACTTTATAGTGGAGTAAGTTTTACAACGGAACAAGCTGAACATTCATATAATTGAGTGACACGTTTTTGGTCATAACAGATCATGATCGTTTTTGAAAAAAGAAACAAAACATCAAACTTCTCTCAATCATTCGGTCTAACGCTAGTGAATGTAAATTATCTCTAAGCTAACCTTTCTAAGCTATCTTTCCTAATGGTGGCCTTTAGAATAATTGGTAAATCTTTCATATAAGAGAAAAATGAAAAACGTTTCTGTAATAAGCTGTTAGCTGGCACTGACCTCAGATAAGATAATTCATGACACTGATAAATAGTGCCTGCTAGCACTGAAGCGTAAGATAGATCATACGTTATGACTGTTATAAAATAGTCTATAGTCTCTAATGGCACATTGTGTACAAAGTTTAGTAATGAGAACACGCAGCAAGACTTTAAATACTATTTATAAAAAAATTAATATATTATATCACACTCCAATCGTCAATTCGCCGAGTTCATGAATCGGACAAATTTATGTTCATTCCGTGAACTGGCCTATCCTCCTGACCATTTCACGAACTGGGCAAAGAATAGTTGAGTTCATGAACTGTGTAGCGCTTGTGCTGCCCAGTTCATGATCTAATAACATAACTAAGCTATCGTTGTACTTAGATATTTAGGATTCCTACACATTAGCTCAGTTGGTAGCTTGTCTTTCTACTAAACTAAGGGTCACGCGTTCGATCACCAGAATGGCCAAACAAATGAACAATGGTGACTTTCACCTTTCACAGTGATGAATTAATTATTATTATTATTATTATTATTATAATTAGCACCGCGTCTTACTACCCGTTCGGGTTATACGCACTTACGCTAGTGTGTAATGATAGGGTGATTGCGAGATGAAATGAAGGACCTACAGTTTAACGTGGAATCCGAACCACGGTGGAGGCCTGGCATTCCAACACATTCACAAGATTTCTTGTCAGAGGTGAAGGAGGGGTTTGGTATTCAGATAGATCTGTGCCGGGACCAGCACCGGGACCGGGACCGAGGATTGAACCCCGGCCGCCAGCACAGAAGTCTGACACCTTACCCCTAGACCACCAGATCACCATGAATTAATTACCGAGGACTGAGTGCTGCATTTGTTCTTAATTAAAGTTAGTTTATAAGTATGTGCTAATACAATCAGTCACTTCAGAAAATACACGTTATATACCTTATATGTCTCTCTATAAACATAGTGGCTGAAATAGGTTAATCTAATTTGAATCTATTTTCAAATACATCTTCATATTTAGTTAATGATTTGGACACCCAAGCAATAATAATTTCCCGCTTTTACTGGATAGTCTTGAGGAGAAAGCGTAGTTTTCTCACCTGACTTGTGGCTTTCATAGTTGACCCGCGACCCACCAAAGGCTGGACAAAACACCCGCACTTGACCGAGTACTCGGTAACACTCGGGCTGGGGTGGAGGAGTTGGAAAGTCACTAACGCCACGAGGTAGTAGAAGAATACGACCCGGAAGTGTGTGACGACAATTGGCTGAGAATTTCAATGTCAAATGCACGGCACGCAAGAGTAGGATGGGCCAATATTGTCCAGAGCTCGGATGATTGTCCCATACAATAGCCGGAGGTTGGGGGGG
>CABEEJ010002052.1:94138-125964 GCA_901482245.1 Timema douglasi
TGACAAATGAGTAAACATTGACAAGAGATCTCAATTTCATTTGGTAAATCACTTCATGGGTGTGTCAATATTATTTGCAATTTCATTTTACGGGTAAAATCTCTTTCATGATTCCGGTTTATACAAATAAATCCCCCCCCTGCTACTTTTTTTTTTTTACACATTTCCGAAACCATCGAAGCCCTACTGATGTGTCACAAAAGGGACACCCACTTCCCTTCCCCCTATCAACATCCTAACGTCCATCCAAGGGGGGTCTATTTTAAACACAAAAGTTTCAGTTTACTTTTGGTTGGATTACAAATTGACTTTGTATTGTTATGTACATAGGGACACTAATCGTCTGGAACTGTGGTGCGATGGCTGAATCTTCCGGAAGAGACAGAAATCCCATTAAAATCCGATACAATTCATTTCGTGTTTACACTATTGAAAACTTTATGTAAACACCTGACCATGTTTTTGTTTTAGATTTAGTAAATGAACTACACGAGGTATTTACGATATTGAGTAAGGAGGCAATGGAGCGCAAGTTTATGTCAGTATTTTAGCAGGTTTTATAGCAAAACATATAATTGACAAAATAAAATACTGCTTCAGTAGATATATTCGGCTTAGTATTTTATTCATGCAAAATTCAACAGTTCTTGAATATATGTCATAAGCATATTGGCATTGTATAAAATACTATTTAAATTTAAAGAATAGATTGTAACCAAATTCCAGGATACCCATAGCCAATCTTCAAGAGTTGTTGATACTAATAGACATATTAAATCCATCTAAACGCATCTATCGAAGCATTTTTTTTATCGTACGATATCCTAAAGTATTTTTGCTATAAGAACTGAATAAGGTCTGACCTTAGCTTGGTTCGCATTAACTTCCATTACACTTTAGTGTTATTATCTGGGAAAAAATGTCCAAATTGACCCAAACATAACCCTGCAAAACCGAAACAAATCTTAGTTAGCCTTAGGCACCAGCTATACATGCATTTCGTATCGTCCAGTTGTCGACGACCATTTATCGTCCGTTATCTAATCCCATGGGTCCATTTATGCAAAATCGTCCGATAATTCTATCGTTGTAGTCTGAATGGCTATCGTCGTACCCTATAGAACGCAACGATTTATTTATAGTTGGAAGTTCTTAGGTGCATTACGGTAAAGAGAGACATTTATGCAACCGGACGACGGTGGCAGGCTTGCCAACCTTTCCTTACCTGTGGGATCCTGTCTTCCCTTTTCACCACCACAGACTGTTATCAGCCACGTGTTTTGTGGTTTGTTTATTGGGTGAAATTGTCATACAGTTAACAATAATTATGATCTATAAACTAGTATTTATAGGGTGAAGAGACCATCTCCTTCGCTATCTTTACTTAGTCTCCTTGCTGGCTAAATACAACACAAATGGGTCCATCATGGTACAACAAGCGAATGGTTGAGGTGGCGGTACCGCAAACTCTTTTCAACGACTGACGATACGACCGCAGTGTATAAGTAAAGATCAAAAACCTGATGATAAACTGCCGTGACAATCGGATGATACAAAACGTACGTATAAATGGGGGCTATCTATTGGGGCAATATTGTATTTATTTTGTCCAAAAAATGTATTTGCTATAAAAACTTCAGAAACAAAACCGCTCTTAACCAGCGTTTCCTACACTCCCACCTCAAGGTAAGATGGGGGGTAGGGGCGGGAACGTGAGAGTCAAGCCAGTATTTTACAGTTTTTATAACAAAAACCTTCACCTCTGACAAGACATCTTGTGAATGTGAAGAATGCCAGGCCTCCACCATGGTTCGGATTCCACGTTAAACTGTAGGTCCTTCATTTCATCTCACAATCACCCTACCACTACACATTAGCGTAAGTGCGTATAACCCGAACGGGTAGTAAAACGCGGTGCTAATAACAATAATATAACAAAAAATATTTTTTGGCCAAAATTAATGAAATAATACTTCAGTAGGTAGATTCGATTTAATAGCCTACATCAAGTAATATCAAAATATTCTTGAAAATTTGTTAGGAACATAAAAGCATATAATGAAAACCTTATAAATTAAAAGAAATAGCTAGCATTGAATCGCAAGTTGCCCATGACAAATATTCAAGAACTGTTGATTTTGTTATTTGTATGACTCTAAACCTAATCTATCTACTTAAGCTCTATTTTATTTTTTTGGTTAAAATTATTTTTTCCTATAAAAGATGTGTACATAAATATAACTTATATCACGTTTCCTTACATAGCACCTTAAAAGTGCTAGAAATTTTTTTTAGCCAGATTACGTTCAAAAATTCTATAGAAACTATTGATATATATATATATATATATTAAATTGACATAACCCGTAGTCAGGTAAAGTACTGAATGTTATTGCCTTTTCACTTCATTGATTACAAAGAAGCCTTTCCTTTACATCAGCGATTGTCGCTTGGCTTACCACAAAAACATAGTCACACGTTTGTTCAGGAGCTACCAGCTAACACGCCCTTCAACCACAGTGGTGGTCCCAGGAGTTTTCATTAGAAAGAGGAGGGCAAGAATTGGTGAAGTTCGGGTAATGAACATAATAAATTAAGAATGCTCTTTTTTACTAGAAGTTTTCAACATGAATTTTCTAAACACATAGCTAAGGATAGATTACATCACGTCCTACTACCCATCTGGGTCATCAGTTTTTAATAAACTGATGACGTATGAATGATGTAGGAGAGTTTAGAGCAGGGTGACCATATCCTACTCATGCCAATCTGGGAAAAAGACTGTAAAATATAATAATTAACAGTAACATCATTAAAACTCTTTTTTATTTTGCACAAAAACTATCACAATAAATATTCACAATAAGTAATCAAATAACAGAAATCAGTATTAAGATCATATAAATACAGTATAAAATATAAGCATAAGTAATTCTTATTTGAGGAACAAAAGATATTATAAAAAACACTCCTTATGTTTTAATGATATTTTTCTGCTGAATGATTTTTTTAATCGATATTGCTTTCAATTTTTTTTTTTAGCTCTTCATAAGATTGCACTAAATTACATCATGTTATAATAATTGCTTTCAATATTTTTACGCTCAGTCGTGTTTTTTCTGCGCTCCACAAATTATTAATTATGGAAAACTTCTTTCTGTGGCTGCATTTGCCCCTTGAAGTCTAGTACAACAATTTTCCTTAATGTTTCAAAAGGAACGTTATTTCTTGAAACATGTTTGAAAATTTCAATCCACTTGTCAATTTCAGTGTTTTTTTCGTTACAATCTAAAAGTTTGTCATCAGTGACATAGGAATTGAGATACGAAGTGTCATCGAACAGATAATTTTCCACTGAACTTTAATTTTCAAACCAAGCCCTTTAAAATGTTTAGTTTAATCAAACTGTTTTCCCCACAGTTCCAGATAGGATAAACAATTTTTATAAAATTTTATAATGTGGTCAAGAAACGATTCTCTTTTTTACCATTGCTAATATTATTATAGTAACCCCATGGCTTCTTTGGTGCTGACTGACAGCTCATAGCTGACTGTCAGAAGTGACAGAGTTCTAAACACATGTTTTTGCAGATAATATGGTCCGGCGTAGGGATACATAATTTGGTCTGGTAACTTTTCAAAGCCATCAGCGCTCAGCTGTGAGCTGTCAGTCAGGACCAAAGAAGTGATGGGGCTGCTGTAGTCGATATTAAGTTTAATGTGGGTTGAACAAATTAACAAGAAATTCCTTCTCTATATCTAATAATCAAGTTGTCAATTTTGTCAGAAATGTACACACTTGTCTTATATTTCTCCTTCATTTCTTTTCACTACACTAAGAAAAACTGAAGCTTGGGTAGGTACAAAATATAACCAAAACTCTGATTTCTCGTCGTCGAAAAGAAATATTCAAATCTTGTCCCACATTTTTCGCAGGAAAGAAAATATTACTTCAATTGAACAAATAATTGCAAAATTCTCTCAATTGCAGGCATTAGCACCAACCATCTATATTTGCACTCTTCGAGTATTCTACGATACTCAACATCAGCATCATCGCAAAACTGTTTAAACGACTCGACTTGAACAGTGAAAATATGAAAATGTCCGTAAATTTTGTTAATGATGGAATCTATTTTAACACTAAGTAGTCCTAAGCTAGCACGGGTTTCAATTGCATTGTGAACGATAAGTGCAGCACAGCTTACTCCAACTATGGGTCGATTTGATTGTTCATTTAAGCGCGAAACTATGTTATTTGTCCCTTTGCGTTTGAGGCCACCAAAATTGGCGTTTGTGTTATCCACGCAATATTCTAGGATTTTATTTGTCAAGTCTTTCTTTTTCAAGATTTCTAAAAGTGAATTTGAAATATTTTCTGGTGTTTCACCAGAAAGGGAGACCGAATCAAGTACTTTGGTTTTCCTGCCTTTGTTAATTGGGTGAACTAAACAAGACGACTGACTTTTTTTTTCTTTTTTATATTGTATCCTGACTCATGAGGTATAGTTTAGTGTATCAAAACACGCGATGGACCAGACACGCGTTGACAAAAAAGTTTAATAAAAATAAAAGTTTGTCTATTCCAAACAGGATGATTTTCAAAATCCGGGACGTTTTTCGAGACATTTACAAATGAGGGTCAGTGTGTTAAAATCTGAGACTGTCCCGAAAAATCTAAGACGAATGGTCACCCTAAATTAGGAGGAATAAGGTCACATTTACATGAAAATATAATCTAAGGTCACTCAGTAAATAACACCCTCAGTACACTTGGCTGAAATTCAAACCTCAACCCACCTGTAAACCCCAACAAGCCAGTATAATGCCATAATCATGATCAGGATCGACATCGTTCACGTAACGTTTACTTACATTTCACGAAACGTAACGTATGGTAGCAAAGGTTTTTATTCTTTTTTGTAATTGTAAGCCATCACGATGCAGTTAAGTTAGGGAATAGGTGTACCCCCCATTTAAAAGTTTTCTAAGGGAAAAATCCTAATTCATACTACTTAAAAGACGAAATTCACATTCCATTAATGACATATTGGGAATCGAACCCTTGGCTAATCAGGTGGACAGGCTGCTACATAGTTAAAGTGCTTGACCTTTTAATGTTTAAAGAATAAGATAGTTAAATTTAAATTGTGATCCTAAAATGGTTTTTATATTCATCAAAATATTTTAGAAGCTCCTTAACAATGTTTACTTTAGAATTGTGAACAGTTTATTACATAGTTAAAAAGGAATAAAAATAAATATAAAAAGGTGGCAACAGAGCCTTTGTAAACGAGACACAAATATAACAAATTAATTTAGTTAGCGCCTGGCATAAAAAAGAGTAGGCTACCTTTATACCACCTGTATTTTTATACGCACTAGTTCCCGGTTACAAACATCCTGATTTATAGTTGGAATAATTGACCCGTTCAGTTGCCGCGTGGTCTAACGCACTACTTTCGTGTTAGACTAGACTACTGAAGATGGGGAGATCGGAGTTAAATCCTGGTTGGGTGCACTGTGGGTGGTTTTACCTAAATAGTTCTCCGCTCTCCCTCCACGCTAATGTGGGTGTATTTCCACTCAATTAAGCCTTCATAATCCCTAACCCTTTAGTGTAACTAGCTCATAGAGCATACAACCCAAACGGGTAGTAAGACGCGGTGCTAAACAAAGTTGGATTAATAATTATTCGCGTAATTGCGAATAAAGCTCACACACAAATGAGTTAAAATTCAGAACTGTTTTGATTAAATTGATTTATTCAACTAGATTTCCATTTGTTAGTTAAGTTGACTAGTTTAATAATTATATTAAGCTATTTCATAGATACATATTGTGAATCATTTAAAAAAATAAAGCCAGCTAGGTGCATTTTTTAATTTATTTTAGTGAGATATCTAGCTTCAATGCAACTAAAGCAAATCAATGAGGTCGACTTTATGGATATTATAGTGAGCTTTCGTTTGGGAAGGTGGGGTTTAATTCCAACCGGATACATTCGAGATGGATTTTCCACATTTAGAGTTTCCTACCATTTTAAATAAATAATGTAACTAATTAACATTCCTCTTTTAAATTCTGTACTTTGGATATGTTTGTTTCTCTTTATCGTGTTTTAGAATCTTAGTGAGTTTCTTAAGATTTTTTATAATAGTTTTTCTAACGCGCCTATACTTTGAGTTTATAAATATTAAATATATGCTATCAGAATATATGAAAATTTAAAAAAAAATATGTATTTGGAATTTAGGGAGTTCTTAAACACGCTTGCTTTTAGCACCACATCTTACTACCCTTTCGGATTGTAAGCATTTATATAAATCACGATAATGTATTAAGGTTGAGAAAGGTTGAATTAATTGGAAGTGTACAAACACTTGCGTGGAGAGAGAGAGTGTGAAACCACTTAGAAAAAACCATCTTAATTACGCCTGCTTGGGATTTCAAATCTCCCCCTAATCGGTAGTACCTTTTGTTGCCTGAGTGACGACTTGGACAGTTTGACCACCGAAGCAGATACGCCCTTTTTATATATTGGTAAGATGAAGAAATGGCTAAAGGCACGACGTTTGGATTTTCATTCAAAACTTCTCCAGCTTGCCAAATAATGAGACAAAATAAAAAATATTTAGAATTTAGTGGATGACCCACCCTAAGGTGCAGGCCCTACTGCCCAATAACGTCACGGGGGTGGGCACACACCATAAAACAAACTCTGAATAATAACGACAGAACTATTTCCGCCCTCTCGGCTCCATAAATATCTCAACTCTTCTTGTCTCCTTCAAAGAGCAACAGATTAATTGGATTTGATTTATGGATGCACTCGAAGACGTTACAACGGAAAAAATTTATATCAGACCTATTAAAAAAATGTTACACTTGAAAATCATTTTAAAATAAATTACTATCTATTACTTTATAAATAAAATTGTCTTGAATTATTTTTCGTGGTTTTACTTACCAGTCACTTTATTGTGGGTGTAGTATTTTAAGAGTGAAGCCAATTAATACAAAGTAAGAATGACATTAAATCAGCCAATTTAAATGTGTATATATATTTAAAATTTTTGTAGAATTGTGGGCACGTGAACTGCATGTTATGCTTGCTAGGTATGTTTTGTCAGTGACAGAAGGTCAGAGCTCTATTCCAGACCAGGTGTACAAAATTTTATTTTTCTAGATGTTTTCCCACCCTCCCTGAATGCAAATGACGGTATATCTCTCAAATATATCTTATTGTTCCATAGTTAAAATTCGAGTAGTCTGAATGGGTAGTAAGCCTCAATATAAAAAATGTTCCAACTGTGTTTTATTATAAATTGATTTTATTTTACACACTATTATTATTAGCACCGCGTCTTACTACCCGTTCGGGTTATACGCACTTACGCTAAAGTGTAATGGTAGGGTGATTGTGAGATGAAATGGAGGACCTACAGTTTAACGTGGAATCCGAACCACGGTGGAGGCCTGGCATTCCTCACATTCACAAGATGTCTTGTCAGAGGTGAAGGAAGGGTTTGGTAATCAAATAAATCTTTGCCGGGACCGGGGATTGAACCCCGGCCGCCAGCATAGAAGTCTGACACTTTACACACTAATCAAGTTTTTTTTTTACAGTGTCTTACTACCTGTTCAGGCTATTCGCACACATTATAATGATAAATACTTTGATTGGTAGGAATGAGGAAGGAAGAATTTCAGATGTAATCTAATCGCATTTGAGTGGTAGAAGAGTGGGAAACCATTTAGAAAAGCCCCCCTCAGTAGACCTGACCGGGATTCTAAGCCCGGTCTTTCCGTCATCGGTAGTCCAATCTATTATGAATGAAGCCTTAGACCAGGGGTTTCCGTTTCCAACTGGCAGCCCATGGGTCGTATGTGGTTTTTTTGTTTGTTTTTGTTTTTTGCGGCTCACTAAGTTTCTTTGAAAAGTAATCTATTGTAGTAAAATTAAGGTTTTTACCCTCACGAGAAAGGGAAAGCTTATGCATGACTGAGAAAAAATCCACGAAAGCTCTATCTGATGTTCATGATTACATTTTTCTGTACGTCCTCTGTATTATATCAACGTATCAATGATAATATACTTTAGTAGTATTTTTTATATGTAACCAGAAATGTTTAAACTACCACTCCTTATTTCGTTCTTTGTTCTGATTTTTGCATAGCTTGATAAAAACTAGTCTATTATGATGCAGCCCGTCACTAGACACGTGGATTCAATTGTGGCCCTTTGACACCTTCAAGGTGGAAGTGTAGGGTAGGTGATAAAAGGTCAGAGTTCATGAAGCTACTATAGCAAAACATATTGTTGGTCAGAAGAAATCAAATATCGCTTCAGTAATAACATAACACTTTAATTTTCTTCACATGGTGACTTCAAACATTTCTGAATATCTGTCAAGGGTGTCCTGGAAATTGATTACAACTTTTTCTCTTCATATAAAATGTTTGTGATAGCCAAAATTCAACAACAGTTGATATCACCATGTGAATAAAATTTAAGTATGTTTCTAGTGAGACACTATTTTATTTATTTTGGCCAAAAATGTTATATAAAAACCACAAAAACACTTTACATTTTCTCCCGTTTCTTACGTCCTCACATAAAGTTGGAAACCCCTTCCTTGGAACGTCAGCCAGTGAAACGGGTATTTTGTTGTTGTCTTTATTCATCTTTTTTTTTAAATTCTAGTTATTTAATGTGCACATTCTGAACCAACTTGATTTAACTTTAAGGCGTACACTTAGTTAAATCTATAACAAAAACAACAGCCTGCCCCCGGCCATTAATTTATCACTATGAAAGGGGAAATTCACATTTCAGCAATGATTGAACCGGCAGCACATATTTCTATCAAAAGACAAGCTACTGATTTAGCTAAGGTGCCGAACTATATCTAGGTGTTAAACTGTTATTAATTATATTGGTGGGGCTTAAAGAGCACCCTCTATCGACTTTCTCAAATAAAATTGAATAAAGTTTTCGCATATATATACATATATTTGGCTTGATCCTAGTCAAATGAGTCTCTTCATTTTAAGGACACCTTTATACAACCACAACAAAATTATTCATTGATTTCAAATGTCCTAAGCTTTTTAATTCACTTTTAATCCATCTGATAATTTATTAATGTTAGAAAGTGTATTAAAAATCCAAAATCAATGATCTAACAGATTTCCATAAAACAAATTTTGTATTCAATAACCAAATTAGTTTTTGTTAAGTTTTTAATAAATTTTCTTTAAACCCTTGACAGTTATTGCATTTGTCAGATTTTTAGTACTGACAAAACATATCAGTTAGTAATGATAGTAATGTAATTTTGAGATTATTTATCAAATAAAAAACAGTAAAAAAATTTAAGAAGGGGAAATAAAGCTAGCTTGAAAATTAAGGCATAGTAGCCCTATTTGTGTCAAATTAACAAAACCACCTAAATATTTAGTGAGAATTGTTTCAATTGTCTAATTTAATATTGTTTTTCTAAATAAATTTTAAGTCACGGAAGCAATTTCTTGAATTCCGTTTATTAGAATAGTTCTTTAAATAAATGGTAGTCGGTAAATATACTTACAACCTTAAAAAAAGGTGGGGAAATACATTATCTTAAACATCAAGCTGGATTATCATATGAATAATTTTTTCAATCAAGTATTTTTTATAAAATAGTCTACAGCCTGTCAAGGTAACTTTCTTTATTTTACATATAGTTGTCTAAATTGGAACCATCTCTCAAATGTGACTGTTGAATAACACGTGATCTGGCGCTTGTGTATATGAAAGTAGATCTAGCACATTTTAGAAATTTTATAAAATTATATACATAGAGAATTGAAATGAATTTGTACTGCTTCTTACTACCTGTTAAGGTAACACACATATATGTAGTGATCTAATTAAATTAATACGCGTTCGGATAGCTCGCACCCATTATTTGAAACAACTTTGGATGCACAATTAGGATGACATCACCTATCACTCAGTTTATCTTTTCATAAAATATTATTTAGAAAATAAATAAATTGGTTATTTTTAAACTACAATATATTTTAAATAAATGCACGATATATTTTTTTAATTACGTTATGTATTATATTTGATTAAAAATTTATTTTAAAACATTCTTCTCGAACAATAAAAAGATTGTTTATTTACAAAATAGTGAAAATACTCATAAATGTACCTTTTGTTATCCGTTTCGAAGTGAATGAACGTTATAATAATATTTGCAAACATGCATTGCTTTTTGGATACACTTAAACACGCAGGAAGGAAGACTGACAAGTTTGCCATGTAAGTTTTGCCTTCACATCCACATGAGACACTATTTCCCCCCTAGAACACACACACACACACGTGGTCCGTCACAGCACGTCACACACGTGTCTATCTGTCTGTCTGTCTAATGTCAGCCAGGATGGGGGTTAGGGATTTGTGAAGGGGTGCTTGGTGTGGGAGGACGAAGTGGTAAGAGATCAAATACAGAAGAGCAATGATCTTGAAAATAGCTAGTTACATGTCAAGAGATAAACATTACTGATAATGTTGAGTAACTTTGGAGAACACACAAACAAATATGCTCGTACATCTTTTTTTTTTGTCAAGAACATTGAACTACAAAGAATTTGTTAAAAAATTTAAGTGGCAATGCTTTGAGACACGTCTTGTATCTATTATTTTATCTGAGTTCCTTGAATGCTTTAATATTTTGTAAATTTTAAATACTTAAACTGAGAATAGCAAAACAAAAAAGTTTGGGTTGATTTATTAAAATAAAGGAAATAATAAAAAAAAATTCAAACCTTTTTCACAATCTCTTATTCAGTAGCTAATAGTTTTAAAAGTATATTTCAGTAAGCCTCTATAATGCTATAAAATATATGGTAAGACATTGTGAATCAACCCTTTTTTAGCAGCCATTACACTTAATGGATGAATAAAGAAATGCTATGAAAACTTTAGTAAATTATTGTGATTTAAACCTTTCAATTATACATTGCACTTCATTGGCATATAATGCTATGAAAGATATAATAAAACATTTTATTTTAAACCTTTCAAGTAACCAATGCACTTCATCGGCATATAATGCTATGCAAGCTCTAATAAAACCTTTTATTTTAAACCTTTCAAGTAACCAATGCACTTCATTGGCATATAATGCTAATGAAAGATATAATAAAACATTTTATTTTAAACCTTTCAAGTAACCAATGCACTTCATTGGCATATAATGCTATGAAAGCTATATTAAAACATTTAACCCTCTCAAGCGGTCATTACACTTCATTGGCATATAATGCTATATTATCCCCTGGTTTCCTTATTTCTGAGTTATAAACATTTCCCTTCCCCCTAATGCCCCATACTCCCCAGAATGGGACCCAACATTTTTTTTTTTCAAAGTGTGTCACATGTCCCACACATGCGGTTCATTATCCCGCGTGGAAGGTAAATGGACCAGTGACGCTGAGAAAGGGATAGGAATGGGGGTAGGGGGGAAGGTGATGCGATGGGAGAGAGCCAACATGGAGGCGACACCGCCAGATTTTTTAAAAGAGTTTCCGTCCACGCTGCCAATCAGTTTGGTTGAGAGTTGACACAACAGATTGGGCTACTTTATGAAAAATCGGTAATATTGGGACACTTTAAATAAGGGGTTGATATATTGATTATTATTAGGATTTAAACACGTCAAATATATATATAATTTAAATTATTATTCACTGATAAGCTTTGGATCCACTACCTTAAAGCTTCCAAAAGTAATAACATTTTTATTGAGAAACCGTAAAAGTTTGTATCAATCAATAGCCAGTAATTTAAAATGAATGATAGGTCTATATAATTATGTTAACAGACAAGTTTATCTTACACTTCGTTTTTTTACCATATGTTTCAGAGGAAAATAAAGAAATAGGGATAAATTTTGGGTCAAATTAATGAGATACCCAAGACAAATTAAATTGTTTAGGAATATCTATTTGCAGAAATGTTGGACATTTCAGAACAAGATGTATCTTATGTTTACCAAAGAGGGGGCATTTTAAAAAGCTATTTAAAAGAAAGTGTGTTCCATTTATTTTACTGTTGAAGTAGGAGATGTATGTTTAATTGGTGGCAAAAAGAAACTTACGAGTAGTAGATATGTAAACTTAAGATAGAAAGCTTCTGACAATCTATCAGCTGTCATTCTGAAGGAACTGGGAAACAAGGGATTAATGGCGCTGACAAAACTTATAAAAAGAATTTATGAAACAGGAGTAACTGACCTAAGCTTTCAAAAGATAGAATAAATTATAGTTATAAATAATGAAGTTGCGATGACTAATTAGTTCTTCACTTGCATTCACACCAAGAAAAGTCCAAATATCTCACTCCACCTAGATATGAAACAAATTATTCTGAAGAGAGTTTGGTCATATTAAACAATAGGGCTTAGTAACATTGGAAATGAAAAAGCTATTATTTTTTTTAACGAAAAAAGGTATTTGAAAAAGACCCCTATCAAAGTCGTTTCTTCATCAGACTTTGATCTACATTGATCCTAATGCAACACGTTGGAAGTCTTATCTACCCTTGAAATGTTGAGGAGGGATAGCACATTGACTTAACCTTGAGTAACAATAAAAGGCACTTGTTAGAGCCCCCTCCAACCCCCGTTTTTAACCAAGGATCTTGTCGTTGTGGTTGAAAACTGTAAAGGAACCGCGTGGGTGAAAGTCACTAGGGCTCTCTTTGTTGTTACCACGGTAAGAGATGTTGACGCAACAAACAAGACTCACATAGCCCTCCCACCCCCACCCCCGATTTACACCGCCAAAATATTAAGCTCCCATTCACCTGAAACCAGCTCCTTCCCCTTGTCACCACAAAAAAAACACCAACAACTTTCACTTTGAGGTAATCCCAGAGACAACGAGGAAAGAGAAACTTTACCCACCACAGAAGGTGGAGAAAAAAAATTGTATTCGAAGTTTTGCGTCACTTCAATTTAGTGACTTCAGTTTGTAAGAGAAGCTTAGAGGACCAGAAGCAAATTTCTGGTGTCTTTGATTGATTAGAATTCAAAGTATAATCATGTAATTAATAGGTCTTTAAGGTGATACAAAAATTACTCCCGATCTTGAGCAAGTGGTTAAAGGCATCTGTCTAGCCTTGTCTAGTTTTATGGTGACGTGGAGATCCGGGTTCAGTACCCGCCCGGGTGTACCTAGGTGATTTTTTCATAAATGGTTTTCCCACTCCCCCACCAAGAAAATGCGGCTACAGTTCTTATAAATCCTACCTACCTCATCCTAAGCCTCATTATTTTACATAGCCTGTGTGGATAGATAAGAGACGGAGATGAATAATTTTGTTAATGGTGAGTACAGATATTTTATTTCTATTTAATATTAGAGTTCAAATTTGATAATATTTGTTTTATTTTGTAAACAAATCGCAACAACCGGGAAATGTAATAATTTTATCAATTTAATCATAGCTCTGACCCTAGAGTTTGGGATTTGGTTTGAAACCCGACCCGGTCCACTAAGTCCTGTTTTCCAATAATATTTTAATTTTCTATGGGTTTATTTCACTACTCAAGGAAAATAATTATAATACATTTAGTTAGTATTCAGTTTTCTTCGCCTGTGCCTTTAAATTTATCTAAGTTTTGTGGAATTGACAGTGATACGTTTAGCACTAATTACCTTAATCTAATGGAGACCGGTTTTCAAGCTGACCGCCATTGAGTTCCAGTAATATTTTAATGATGGAAGAAAGGAAAATTACTAGCTAAAAACGTTAATTCAAGCGCAGTAGTCTAGGATTTAATTTATTGTACCTTTTTAGGGAAAATGTCCTCGTTATTGGAGGACCTTATTAATTAATTGTCCTCTTCGGTGGCCGTATATTCCAAGGCGCTACTTTCGCAATTACTAGACTGCCTAAGACAGGGAGATCGGGGTAGTCTTTCTTAAACGAGTTTCCACTCTTCCTCCTCGCAAATGTGGATATACTTTCCTAAATTCAACCTTCCTAATCCCTTACACATTATTGTAACCAGTATATAGGCATACAACCCGAACGGCTAATAATATGCGGTGCTATAAAGGCAATTAATTTTAGGACCAACACAAAGACTCAATGCCAGGTTTTTATTTAACAGTAAGGAAAATAATTCACCCACTTTTACAATGACGTATATTTTGGTCCTGACAAACCAATAAATTAAGGATTCTTTCATAAACTAACTAACTAACGCATTACCGACAGAGCAAAAGTGTCGGGAACTATAAGATTTAATAATCCTACACCTTAGCTCAGTCGGTAGCGTGTCTCTCTACTGAGCTGCAGACACTGTGTTCTATTCCTGACATGATCGGATAATTTATCATAATGAGATGCGGGTTTCCCCTTTCAGTGAGATGAATTAACGGCCAGAGGTTGGGTGTTGTTTCTGTTCTTGATTTACGTTTGTTTGTAAGTTGTGTGTTGATATAATAAGTGGGTTCAGAGCGTGCACGTTAAGTATCTCAAATAAATTTTGAAAATTTAAGATTCAATCACAGATTCCCAAGTAAATCTCTTATAGCCATATTTTTTAATTTTTATATTAATAGAAGCAGTATTAAATATACTAAGACTCACACCTCTAATAAGATAAATTATATCCAACCAAACATTTCCTCTGACATGTATCACTCGGGAATCGAACCAAATAATCTCTTTATGAATTCTAAGCATGAGGTCTATCGTTTATCGATCAAGGTCATCGTTTAACGTAAGACGATAGATACTGTAGGTCATGGGTTGTTTTAATTTTATTGCTGACGCTTGTTTCTGGTTACATCACGTGTATTATTAGAACGAGAAAACTAGGCAAAAGTCATAATTATAAATATATCCACAGGGCCTGATATTTCTCCAAGTTCCGGCAGCTAAGTTCATTAGGTGAAACGTCCCTTGATGAAATTATGTTCATTCCCTTTTAATATGTGCTAAATTCACGGTCTGGGATCTGGTACGTGTGTGGTTTAAAAAATAAGTTAGGATAATTTACTAACATATAGCACAGTTGGTATTAAATCACACTAATAAGCATTATATTTAAATATCAAAGTATTTATCGAACACTATTTGTATATAGATTAGGTTTACATCAATATACGACTTACAAATACAATTAATCTCGAATAGTAAATCTTCATCTAATACTATACAACAAGCCCTAAATACATGCTGATTTGTTAGAAAAACAAATCCGTGTAAAAATAATAAATACAGTAGAATTTTGGTAGAAAGTAACTTTAAAAAAATTACAAACACATTTTATTTTGCGGTCAACATTTATACCATTTTAATACTTTATTAGTATTACTTAAAAGGTGATGATACTATTTATCAAAAGTGATAGCTGTAGATGGCATGAGTCCAACACCTAAGCTCAGTTGTAGCTAAGGGTCCCGAGTTCCGAATCCTGGCATGGTAGAAAAGTTTTTCATTGGTTAAATTGAGTTTTCCACTCTCATAGTGATGACTGAACGGCAGGAAGCCCGGGTACTGTGTTGTGTTTAGTCTATAATTGAGTTAGTTTATCGGTCGTATACTGATTTGATCAGTCTGTTCATAAAATGCACGCTAAATACCTTAAATAATAAATTATTAAAAAACTATACCTAATATATAGGCTACCTTTAGAAATAAATCCAGCTTATTCTTCTGAACTGAATACATCTGAGCGTGACGTCCCGTATTGAAAAACACCAGAGAATAAATAATGGCTGAGCTAATTTTACAATAAAATGACAGGAACTAAAACAATGCAATGGGGTTTACAAATGGAAGCCAGGAATTTTAGATTGACCATGATTGTTCCAAAAGTAGTGTTGTTAATTTAGCCACATATCACACCTGGGACTTCCTGATTATAGGAGGACTCCGGACCATTCAGACCTGTAGGCTATTGCATGGGATGCCCAGAGAATTCAGACTCATTGGAACTCAGAGGAGCCCCTTTTCACACAAAGCAGCTAAAAAAACATGGTTTATTTATATTTAAGCTATTTACATATAAAAATATATGAGAGATTGATTATTTATGTGATTAAGTTAAATTATCCTTTTATTGACCATATCCGTTTCAGCTGCCGAATGGTCTTGAAACGCCACTCTCCTAATAAACTAGCCTGCTGAAGACGGGAAATTCAGGGTTAAAATCCCGGTTAAGTATACCGGGGGTGATTGTTCCTAAATGGTTTTTCAACTCTCCTTCCACGAAAATTCAGGTAGATAACCTCTAAAATGCTTCCTTCCTCACACCTATCCTATTGTAATAACTATCATACACGAGTATATCCTGAGTAGGTAGTAAAACGACTGCCAAAAAAATTACTAACAAAAAAGTAACTCGGCAACACTCAATTATTAAGTAACGATAGACCTTGTTAAATTATAGAAAGAACATATCAAAAATCTTTAAATGTATTTAGACTCTTCCTGGCATCGATCAATGAACCAATATACTTATTCCACCATCAGTATGCAATAGTTTCAATTTCATTACCACCGGTAAGTAAGACGGTAATAAATTATGAAGGGGCCACCTATTATTATCAAACCGACATCAATTAGAAAATAAAAAAAGAACAAAACAAACACTACTTTCACTAACAAAAAAAAAAAATCTCTGTGGTGGTGAAATTTGAAAACAGCAGGGGTTGAGTGAGAGGGCAGAGGGGGTGTAGTCGCGATTCTATACGTTCCCTGAACACGTATAGATAGCAAGGAGGGTGGTCGTCTGTAATTTAATCAAGGAAGTTAGTAGAGGGGGGGGGATGGTTGGCGGTACAGGAGGAGGAAAAGAGAGAGAGAAGGGGAGGGGGTTAATACATGAGGTGTAAATGTACCCCCTGCAATCCTCGGCTAAACTCCGGGTCGCTTGCTATCTCTAGTCGTAGCCATAAATACTGCCTGGGTACACTCGCCCTCGAAATGTAGTGGACCCTTTCGCTTTGGTGTGCTAGTGACGGCCGCCCGTAGTATTTGGAGGCATCTTTAATACAGTCACCACGTGTCGGATATTTTTAGGACTTTTTTTCTCATGAGCTCTCATGCCACTAGCTACTAGTTTTGTGTGTTTACATCGCATACAGGCTGTCTACATATTGCCATAATTAAAGGAAATGTAACTGACGTACTGTGTGGTGTTGCCTGGGTGAGCAAAGCAGAGGGGGTAGGAGCAAAAACATGATAGCCCTCATATACGGGATACATCCACTATTTAAACTTTTATTAAATAATTTAATCTCTATACTGGCATAGATTTATCTGATTACCAAACCCTTCCTTCCCCTCTGACAAGACATCTTGTGAATGTGGGGAATGCCAGGCCTCCACCGTGAGTTTGGATTCCACGTTAAACTGTAGGTCCTCCATTTCATCTCACAATCACCCTCCCATTACACATTATCGTAAGTGCGTATAACCCGAACGGGTAGTAAGACGTGGTGCTAATAATAATAATTAAATCTATATATAAAAAATAAATTATTCGTCGATATTAATTAGTATCTTCAAGGTTTTGACTGTCATGTAAAGAAAAGTTGTAGCTCAAGAGGTAAACTACCAGGAATCACTGTTCACGTACTTTAAAAAAAATAAAATGAAAGTTATCTTGTTTTCCCCCAACCCCCTGATATGTAATCAATCACCAACTCAATTCCCATTTTACCAATAAAACGGCATTGAGAATGTACTTTCATTTAATAGCTGGTCATCGAGTTTTCTACCGAGTGAGAGAACAAGTCACAAGTACAGTTTTAAACTAAGTATTCTTAACTTAAGAATCCGCACCACAAAAGCAACAGTTGAAAACGCACCTGATTTTAATGAAAAACAAATTGTACTGAACATCATATAAACTCGCGAATTAACAAATGTATTAAAATGTATTTCAGTAAACAGTCGGTCAAATGGAAACTAAATGAAAACTGGGTCCACCACTGCAAACGTATCAATGGGAACAATATGTGTTTGAACGTAAATTTGTTCTCCCTCTTTAGACATTAGTATTGTTAAATTTAGATTAAGCGTACCCGCATTTGAATGGAGTGAGTGTGAAGTCATTTAGAAAAAATCCTCCTCAGTACAACCAATCGCGTTGAAAGCATATGTTTATTTATTCGCTAATAGAGTAGAGATATACGGAAGGTAGAATAACTTCACATTTTTTAGGAGCAAAAGGGGAAAAACATTTATTTAGTTCAGTACACTCAACCAAGATTAGAACACCAGCCTCCTTGTCATCGGAGAACAATACTAATTATGCTTGACATTTGTGCCACATTTGCACTGATGCGGCTCTAATCGAGTAAATAATATTACACAGATTAAATAATAATTAAGAACGCTTCTGAATTCATTCAGGAAACCACGGGTTTAAATATATCATATAAATGGTCTTGGTTTACATTACTGTCGTTATCATTTAACTATTATGTCCTTAATCATTTATGTACCCTATAATACTACTCATTAACACTTGAATAGAATAACATTAACAGGATACAAATAGTAGTTTAAATTGAAAATACAGCTACGTAGACTACTGTTTTACAGTTCATTGCCTTAAAAATTTACAGAATCACAAATTGTAAACTACTTAATAACTGGGTAGGTCACGCTTGTAAAAAAAATAAAGATACTGTAAGCCTTTTTGCTCTTATTATGTAAGTTACTTATGCTGGTCTTTTATTACTACTAGGAACCTTAAATCGCATTCTTAATTGATGAGGTTTGTTTGTTAAATTTAATATAACTACGCACTTTAATTACACTAATTGGATGAGATATGTAAAATTGAGATGAAATGTACTCTCATCCGTATGGAGGGGGAGTGAGCAACATCCTAGGGAAAGTCTCCTTCAGTACACTCGGTTGGAAATCAAACCCCAAAATCCCTGTCACCAGCAAATCAAACTAAACAGTGTTGACGCCTTACTCCGTGTCACCACAGATGGGCTTTAAGAGAATTAAATCATATTCAAGTGTATAGTATAGCTTTGGATTTTAACTTTAATTAGTCTCAAATCTGCTTCAGTGAATAAATGGTCGAAGGTCATTCTCGTGTTAGTTTGGCCTTCTGATGACGGGAAGATCAGAGTTTGAATCCCAGTTGGGACTACTGACTACTGGTTTTTCCTAAATGGTTTCCCCACTCTCCTGCCAATAAAATGCAGGTAGATCACCTCTAAAATGCTTCCTTCCTCGTCCTTATCCCATTAGAGTAATTATCATATATGCGCAAAGCCTAGGTGGGTACTAAGACGTGGCGATAACAATTACAAACATGTTTCAAGTATTCAAGTGGTTTAAAGTCCTCTATATTTCTACTTTATGGTTATGAATTAACATTTAACATCTTGATGCAATTCATAAGTATGCCTAATGGGGTAAAGTTTGCGAGAAATAATGAGCTACCGGAATAATGTGACATTAATTAACCACCAAGATAATTTACACCCACACTATTATCACTAAAATCCCCTTTACACCCTTTCTTCAACCCTTCCACTATGCACATCCCTTTGCCAATCTCTTCTTCCAACCAAAGGGTGGAGAGGCTTTTTGGCGGGAATGATTGACTCACAAAAGGCAGAGGGTGGGTTAGAAGGGTTGTTCATGAAAAGAGACCAATCAGAACCTCCAGCATGATGGGTTTTATTTAGGAGGGGATGAGTGACGTGAAATATTACTTTATTTCCCCTTTCCTCTCGCAGTCTTTTCCAGTTAGGAAATGAGTTGGGGGAGCGAGTTTTGTACAGTTGCAAACACAGAGCGAGCCTAGTGGAAAAGACTTGAACTCGATGCGACGAATGAAATGGAACGCCTTGAGGGTATACAGCCAAACTGACGCTACTATGTAACAGAACTGTATAAACTCAAGGTGTCCACACAGAAGCTACCAATTTTCTTAGATAATTTAATTTTTTATTTTTGTTGAATGTAGTAGAACCAAAACTTTTGTTCATACCGATACATAGATATCTTAGTGATTTAATGAAATGTTGGTTAAATTTAAATATCTAAATTCAAATCGTTATAGGCGTATTATACTCATTTTATTTACTAATTTGTTCAATTTTGTTTTGAAGCTCAGATAGCTAATGGTATAGTACTAACAGCCAGAATGTGTATACAATAAAAATTAAAATAAATTTTATTTGAGCTTGCTTATGTATACTAGATCTAAAATATAATATTATTAGTAGTTTGGGGAACATTTTTTATAAAATGAATACACATTTAGATAGTACTAGACTATTTTGTGATAACCAATGATAGGATAGAACTTATTTATTTTTTATGGCACAAATTCTACAATATTTAAATCTTTATTTAAGTGTTCTAACCTTCAAACAATTTTGTTTGTTCTTATTTTAATTCTCAAACAAGTTAGCCCCTTTTAATTTTTTTAAATTTTTATTTAAAGGGTGTATCAAAGATTTAACAGACCTTATATACTTCATGGCATTAGGAACTCGAAAGCTCATTGTTGCACTTAAAACAAGTACTCTACCTATTCCTATATATAACTATTTCTATCCAATCCCCCTAGTTACACCATATATCTTTCAGATCAATTCTAATATTATCTTTCATTCTGCGCGTAGGTCTTCCAAATGGTCTCTTCCCATTGGCTTTCTCAGCCAATACTCTGAACATGGTTCTATAAGCTGCACGTGATGCATTTACTGTCCACCGTTAATTACGAGACTTGATTATCCTAACAATGTCTTGTAGTGATTACAAGATATGTAACTCATAATTATGTAGCCTTCTCCACTGTACACTGGCTCCATCACTTTTTAAACTAAACAGCTCCCTAAGCATCTTGTTTTCGAACATCCTAATTTGTTTTCGTTTCCCTCCCATATAGAGCAACCGGTAGAGTTATTGTTTTGTACATTCTTAGTTTTACAATTCTTGAAAGCAGGTGAGATGTCAACCACTTCTTAACCAAGCAATAGTATGCATTTCCAGACTGTATCCTTTTCCTAATTTCCAATTTTATATCGTTATTGCTAGTTAAAATTGTCACTAAATATTTAAACTCATTTAACATACCTTTTGTAAATAATTAAATACAAATTCCAGAGTAGGGATTTAATTCACTTATTAAGTTAGTTCTTGTTTGCGATTTGTGTTATAATATAAAACTTATAATTATTGTTCCCATTATTAAATTAATTTTTTCTTATATTATTTTGTAATCAACAAACGATAAACAATAAACTATAAAGAAACAATATAATATACATTTAACAATTTAAACGCATTCTACCACCTGTAGCTTCAAACACACGTGGGGAGGGAAACTTTACCAACCTAACAATACAAAAAGTGACTGCAAATGTTCTACAGCGCACACCCTTTTAGTTAAACCAAATTAATGTCGGAAATAGGCCTACCCACTAATCCAAGGTTAACAGCTGCCTTAACACTTGTTTTAAGGGAGGTAATAGGGGTTGGAGTTTAGCAATAAACCTTGGTAATTTAGTGCCGAGATAAAGTTTCGGGGGCTTTTCAGTTGGTTTCGTAAACAGTTGGTAGCTAAAAACTAGGAAGGGTAACTATCATATTGTATAATATAGCCTAGTGACTTTGTTAAACTAGAATATTAAATAAAATTACATTAGCGAATAGGTCAAATATATAATTGTCACTTTTAAAATTAACTTAAATATTTAAGCCTCACTAGCTTAGTTTATAGGTATTTTATTTATTAAATTAATACAAAAGTATATTGTATATATTAGTTTGATTTCTTATACAAATGTGATATGTTTACAAAATGGTTAACTACGCAATTTATTTTTAGAATTTTAGTCTACCTTAAAACAAAACAATTTTTTTTTTTTTTAATTTAAAGGTGACCTGGTGGTCTAGGGGTAAGGTGTCAGACTTCTGAGCTGGCGGCCGGGGTTCAATCCTCGGTCCCGGCACAGATTTATCTGATTGCCAAACCCTTCCTTCACCTCTGACAAGACATCTTGTAAATGTGGGGAATGCCAGACCTCCACCATGGTTCGGATTCCACGTTAAACTGTAGGTCCTCCATTTCATCTCACAATCACCCTACCATTACACATTAGCGTAAGTGCGTATAACCCGAACGGGTAGTAAGACGTGGTGCTAATAATAATAATAATATTAATAATTTTAAATTTAAATATTAAATTTTAATATGAGTAGAATGGATGGTAATTATATTGACTAAATTGAACAAAATATAAATTTAAAAAGTTTATTTTTATGAAATAAAAAGTTATGTTCAAAGTTGTGTCTAATTATAGACTACATTATACAATAATTATATTTAAGAAACCATAAAACAACTAAAGAGACAAGCTTTGACCTATATAGTTTATGTTCTATAAACTTTAATTTATTATTGCAAAGTTTAATATCATGGTATTTATGACTTTGAACCTCAACCCAAACAAGGCACTTTAACTAAAACACTGTAAAATTCCCTAGTCCCTTTATAGCATAGTATTAGATAATTTAATTGACTGTCAACAAGGGAATCCCTATAGCGAAATTACACACGTCCCTTCCCAAAGGACAATTGTCCTATTCTCCCTTCCACCCTCCACCCTTTATTTCACCCTCTTTCCAAAAACCGATCTCCCAAATCGATTCCAACTCATTACGATGTGTTTGCGGAACTTTCACACAATGAAGAACCAGTTAAACGCCATTGTTTTTTTTTTTAGATCCCCGTTATCTCAAGTTCATCTCCAATATTCAATTGCTGATGTTTATCGGTTTCATGCATATAGTTGGTTTTGTGTTTATTTTGATCAAGTTGTAGCATCAGCAATTATTACGTCATAAATACCGTCGTTAATCGGAATGATTCGTTTGTTATTATTTGGGGGATTTCATTTAAATGAATGGACAGGAAACAATTCAAACACATCAACAAACATTTAAACGTGCTTTAATAGGACTGCATGGACCTAATCCTAAATTGTGATATTTCTGTTATTTAAATGGAGTTTTTTTCACATAGATAACATATATTTCTTTAAGAGTTAAAGTATAAAAAATAAAATTGGTCTACTTCCGAACAATTGTTATGAACTTGATTTCGGTCATTAGAGCATCTTACTACTGATATAAAAGTTCCAACTTCGAGTTTCTTTACAATCGAAAAACAATTATCAAATTGATATTAAGAATTTCCCTTTCACACTTGGTTACTAGCTCATGCGTTTGATTCAGAACATGAACGTTATACATCCATAGTGACATTAACGTCTAGACAAAATTAATTAATTGTTTGGTAAAAATGAGTTGAATTTGGGCCACTAGTAAGAAAGGAAACTTGGTGCCACGTATTAGGGAGACCACCTGTTTCGTTGGTAGCATGGTCTAGGGCATCATCTCGCAATTTACTAGACTACCGTTTAAAAGGGATATCGGGGTTTGAATCCCGGTCGAGTGTAATGAGGGTGGTTTTCCTAAATAATTCTCCATTCATCCTCAAAGAAAATGTGGGTAGAATAACTCTAAATTCAACATTTTTCATCCTACCTCATTTTCATAATTAGTAGTAGGCCTACAGCTTGAACAGGTAGCAAGACGTTGTGCTAAAAAAATAAGGTAAAATAATTTTTATCAAAATTATATAAAATATAGATGATCTACCACCGCTTAAACCATTTAAAAAAAATTGACATTTGGGAGTAAGCAGTGGTAATAATAAAGCCTTAACTTTTATACTGCCTTAAAAGGTAGTATGATCATGATAAAATAAGAATTTTTACAGTATTCAAGTTAAAATAAATGTTGAGTAACCAACAATGAAAATAAATGTCTATATATTTCTTTAATCAGCTTATATTGACATCTATCAAGAAGGACATTTATATAAATCTAATGGCCGATTGTCGTCACTGGGGTCTTTATTTTGATGACATATACCCTGATTTTGTTTGGAATAACAGCATAGAAAATTCAAACATATTTATTTGCGGCCAACATAGATAACATTTTATTTGTGTTATTTTATAAATATTGATAATATACATCAAAAGTTACAGTTGCAGAACACACGACTTGATGTATGAATAACTTATAAATAAAATTGTTTTATTAAATTTAGTAACCAAAATCATATTATATCTATTTTTGGTACAGTACATCACCGACAATGCTTAGCTTACTATCTCCACATAAATTATTTTCATGATACCCTGAACAATGGAAACTGTTTTTTAAGGTCAATCTTTGATCATCATATTTTTAGATTTTTCAGGACATATTTTCTTGTTTTGCGCCATTTTTAGGAATTTTTTTAGTCATTTATAGACATTTATCCTGATTAAGTATACGTTTTTAAATACTATAGATATTTAATAAATGCATAAATGTATTCAAACATAACACTTGTTCACATATAGCTGTTGTAATTAGAATATGTCAGTGATGAACTTTGTATGATGTTTATATGGATGTTTGGAAAATACACATCCTGTCGAGAGACTGAAACTAAGCTGGAGAGGGTTGCTTTGCGAGGGAATAGCTAGGCCTATTACTTCTGAAGCAAATATTGGTAAATAATATATAATATAAGTTTTCATTTTTAAAGGCCGTGGTTTGATTTAGTCGTATGCATTCATTACAAGTTTTTGTTAGTATTTTTAGGTACACTTTTTTAAAAGTTTGAAATAATTTTTGATCCTATTTAGTTAATTTTATAGATTATATTTGATAATCTTTAGATCATCAAAGTCGAGACCCGACTATATTTTGTAACAATGTGTTAATAAATGCCACGTTAACTCGTTTAGCACTCATGGTCACACGCTACAATAAGTTCTATGTAAAGAGTAAGCCTCTGCTCTAGCTACCCCTACTGCATTTCTGAAGTCTCTCAATCCATCTATTTAAACTTTCAATAGGTTCGGAATGGATTAAATTGTATCCGGTTGGTATTTGTGTAGCGTTATTTATCCTAGGTGTGAGAGTGTATGTGTGTGTATGCTAGTCCTATGTATCCCTGCACTGACCGACGTGATTAATTGCCTGTAATGAGACAAAAGGGAGGAGGAGGGGGTGGGGCTGAGAGATTTAGAAAAGGGAAGAGGGCACGGGGTTGAATGTGCGGCTAGCAACACGTGATTTCACTCTGTACCCAATCAGACGATACAATTTATTTTGCTCTCAACTTCGTGGTATATGGCGCCACATAGATTGATTTGTTTAAATGTATTTTTTTTCTCTACTTAACCCGATATTTTACAAATAAATCAATAGTATGTTCAAAAACCTTAAGACCAGTGACCTATGTTTTAGGCCTGATAATATTAGGATATATCCAATGGTAAAACAATGTTTTCCCTCGGTCAACGTCTTATCATGCTCGTTCTGAATATAATCATTTTTAGGGTAAATAGGATAGGGATGGTTAAGGTAGAAACTAGAGTGTCAACATATATATGTGAAGGTGGAGGGGATGAGAAGGAAAAATAGCCTCCACTTATTTGTGATTCGATACCCTCATCTCCTCATAAAACGTAAAACAGACAAGATTAGTCTGACGCCATTGTCAATTGGCTCCCATATGTGAGTTTATATTATATTATAGGCTACCGAAGTGGGTAATTTAACTTATATATTAAATTTACTTGCGATGAGATTTAGCGTTTGTAATAATTTATGTGCTGACCTTTTTAATGTATATTATTTTCTTAAACACCGTGTCTCAATTTATACGAATATGTAATAATTACTCTAAACTAGTTAGAGATGAAGGTTGAACTTAGAGGTGGTTTACCAGTATTTACGTGGAGGGAGAGTGAAAAAAAATGCCTTCAGTACACCCTACCGAGATTTAAACCCCGATATCCCTGTCATCGGCAGCTTAGTATAACATTAGAGTGACGCCTTAGATCATGCGGTCACTGAAGCAGTATTTTAATTAAAGTTATTAATGCTATCCATATTTTTCTTACCCCGTTAAGAAAGCGGAGATAGCTAAGAATCCCCTCTGAGAAATACTAAGCCCAAAGTGTACTTCCAAGATTCGTACACCAACCTCATGACTCAGATCATTTTAAATAGTTTTTAATTTATTTTTAATCTTAGAGCTTTTTTATAAAATGTAGCTTGGCGTTTACTCTGTGAATTAGGTATTTATTATATGTCCTCAGGAAACAAAAATAAATATAGCTCTGTAAATGGTGTTGTCTAATGTTGATTTATTTTCATATGTGTGTAAGTTATTTACATCACTAGCTTTGGTAAGTTATCAATGAGTATCACGCTCAGAGATAACAGTGAGGCCTAATGTCAAATAAAAGAGATAATAGAACCAGCATTTTAATGAAGCGAGAACGATAAACCATATTTTGTAAATCCTTAAAAATGTTTATCTGCTTTTGAGTGAGATATCTCATGTCAATAGTTAAGAAAATGCACTTTGTCCACAGCCCTGTCGAATCCATTAGCCCCATAGATCTAAGCACATACAGGTTAGAGAAGATAATCGCACCAATAGTAAAGCCTCTTGTTAGAAAAATATATTTAAAATAAAGTTGTATCTTTTGTCCGTGAAATTAATAGTTTTTCTCATCACACGATAAATAAATTCACCCAGAGGGAAAATAAATCATCTCATTTTGAAAATATCTGAAGAAACTCACAGTAAATATCGCCGATAGATGTCATGGCGCTCGCCACCAAGAATTGGTCTGTCCCTTTGTGCGTAAATGAGCTATAGACCTTTTCTGAGTGAGTTAAATATTTTCATGGTTCCTGAAATTATTGTAAATGTAGAGATTTATCTAATAAATAAAGAGTTATTACTCTGAAGTAAATCTGTTTATACTTAACATATTTAACAGCGTAATACACATTATATTAAATAAAATGAAACTAATAATTTTAAAACGCGTTTTTAGACCATTTATTATTTTTTTAATAAACAAAGATTTACAAAATCTCAAAACATAGCTAAAATAACTCATAAATATTAAAAAATATGTATTTATTAATTTTGTATAAGGTAAAAAATCTTTCCATGATTTGAATTTTAAAATATTGACTTGTGTCTTTCTTGCACTTAACAGTATATTTCCAAGGGATGAATGAGGGGTGGAGCGAAGTTTTAGCCCGAGGGGGTAGGAAAGGGAGGGTAAAAGGGGAGAGAGAGAGAGTTCGGAGAGCAGAAAACAGAACAATCATGGCCGTAAGGCACGCTACCGTCGAACATTATGGCCGACACCCAAAACATCGCCGCCCCCTTCCCTCCTTCTTAATTTCCGTTCATTACCCGTCGCTACGTCAATGAGTTTCCGTTTTATCGAGTCTTTGCCACGGTGCGGCGAGTTGGGGCATACAGAGGGGGTGTATATCATGGCTGTTGTCGTGCTACGTTTTAACGGGGAGACGATATTTACTAGAACAGGACCTGAGGTAAGCTTGAGATACGAGGAGTGTTGTTGAGGATGAAGTTCGAGGCCATAATGTGTTTTTTTAAATAGTAATTTGTAGTTTATATAATAGAATCTATATTGAAATCGAAATATAAATGTTGGTTTAGCAAATAATATTTAATAAATAAATATACATACGTAAGCTATAATTATTCTATATATTATTCTATATATTATTCTATTATAGAATTGAAGTAGGCCTACTAGTCAAAAATAACAACTTCAATTGATATAAGTTGACGTGTAGGCGTAGACACAATCAGCATTGATATCACTTTACTATATTATTAGTATTATTATATAGGTATTGATATTATACATCAAATGTTTCAGCTGCGCATCTTACGGATTGACGTATGAATATAATGACAAAAGTTTTACTAACTTTTGAAAAAAATAAAAGGGACCTCCTTATCTGACATCTACTATAAATATTACGAGATCTTTTTTGATGTATCCATACGTCAAGTCGTGTAACTTACAGTAGCCACTTTTGATAGATTATTAGCAATACCTATTAAATAACTGTAATACAGTAAAAGTGTATTAAAGATAATCGCCAAATAGTGTTTTTGAATTCTAAAAATGTCCTTCATACCAAACTTATAGTATAGGCCCTACATATGGCAAGCAATCCAATTTAATTAAACTTAGGGCCTATTTGTTGTATTAAACTTTTAGATATTGATTTTGATGAATTTGTTTAAACACGAACAAGTGCTGTAACTTCCCAGAGTTTTAAAACAACACAATGTAGCCTACGCATTATGATTGGTAGGAGAGACTTAGTGTGACAGTTTAATATATTATTATATTATAAATATACCTTGCATTTAAGGTAAACGTCAATATTATTATTACTACTATTATTATTATTAGCACCGCGTCTTACTACCCGTTCGGGTTATACGCACTTACGCTAATGTGTAATGGTACTACAGTTTAACGTGGAATCCGAACCACGGCGGAGGCCTGGCATTCCCCACATTCCCAAGATGTCTTGTCAGAGGTGAAGGAAGGGTTTGATAATCAGATAATTCTGTGCCGGGAACGAGGATTGAACCCCGGCCGCCAGCACAGAAGTCTGAGTAAACGTCAATAAGATGGATTTAAAAAGGAAGTGTGTGTTAACACACTTTTTTAAAAATCCAACCTCCAGTAGCACAGCTTTACACTTCCTCATTACATTAAGAGGCCTAAATTTTATGTATATTTATTTTTAACACTGGCTTGTTAAATATTTATTTACCAACCTTTTAAAATATTGGTATGGGTATAAGTATAAGGTTCTCAAATAGTCAATAAAACCAAAAGTATTACTGAAGATATGTATTTGATTATAATTTATCTACCCTCTAAAAAATAAATACATAGTTAGGAGTACGTAACCGCGTTATTCAAGCCACGAAGTTTTTGGTCAGCCTCATAACCCTCCCTTCCCCCCTCCTCAACACGGTTTAAATGAACATTGCAAGTCAGGCTCACACGTTGATTGCTTCTGGCGAACGCATTCATTAAACATTGTGGTTCGCGCGTTCACACTTCACACCAGATGAAACCGCCACATAACTCTTCTGAACAGCCATCCCCCCACCCCGTATTCATAACTCTCTTTACAATCTGGCCCCCTCCCCTCTCTTCCCATACAATACCTACCCCTCCACCCTCACCATTCTGTTGGGATATCGGGGGAGGGGAGAGGAATGGTTTCTGTGGCATCGGGTTAGGTGACACCACCACATGGGAGATAACGGTAGACTATGTCTTTAGAGAAAATACAGTGTGGTTCTACAGAGAATTGCCAAATCAGTGTTGGCTTGTGGGTCGTTGCCAGAGCAGGTTTGGTTTGACAGGGACTGTACTAGTATACTGTTATCTCCCCCCTCTCTTCTGCTTCGGTGGCCGCGTGGTCTAAGGCATTATTCTTGCAATAGAATAAACTGCTGATGACAGTGAGATCGGGTTTTGAATCCCGATCAGGTCTACTGAGAGTTCTTTTCACTAAATGGTTTTTCATTCTTCCTCCACACAAATGCGGGTTAACTTCCCCTAAATTCAACGTTCCTCATCTTTAACATATTAAGGTAGTTTGTAGAATATTTATGCGTGTGATATGAACAGGTAATAAAAACGAGATGATAAATAACATCCCCTTCCCTATCCATTTGAACAGCCACACCCACTACACTCGATATCACCTCTGAGGTAACTGCAAGCATTCTGGAGAAAAGATTTACCTTCGCTCACCTCCTAAGTTAACTGTCGTCAAATATCATTCGCTTTCAGTTATGTCGGAAGGTGATGTGCTGGGGTAAGAAGGGGGCTGCCACTGGCAATCTCTATGAACCAGCTTTGCAAAATTTGTCTCATAAGTTATTTAAGAGAAGAAATCGGCAATGCTATTTCCCAATAGCTGTCGTGCAGTTGGCTCTCTCATTGATGATATCCGGTTTAAGGCAGCGGGAAAATGTTTGTGTATTGGATTTAAGGTGGGGTAGTACGGAACGTGAGAAAAGACCAGTGATTTTGGCAATTTTAGCATAGCGTTAATAGATGAGAAAATTTCTAAATTAAGAGAAAAAGTTCTCATTAATTCTAAGTAGATATTCAAGATCCGTTGAGTTCTCCATGTGTAGAAAATTAAACTCTGTGTTTGTACTGAAGCAATATTTGATTTATTTTGATAAAAAAGAAGTAATGATATAAAAGCTGAAGGAACACATACCCTTTCTCGCATCCCGGACATCCCAACATCCACCCACCGGAGTTCTAAAACTCGGTGCATGCATCTAGAAATGCATCCTTATTCAAGAAAGAGTTTGTTATTTCAAAATAAGTTTCCCATCAAAATGTAGCTAAAAAGGATTATAAGAATCTCTCTTTACGACTAAAATATTACATTTTAAGTTTAATAATCTAGAACAAATTGTATTTAAAAATATGCAATTAGCACGTTTTAAATGAAATTTCATGAGAAATGTTGCAATTCTGAGATTAAAGTTAATTGACAAAGTCAACAGGGTCTCATAAGAACGTTCTTAGATAATTATTAATAAAATATAGTTTTAATGGTTTGAAAGCTTCAGAGCAACCATTCCATAATAAATACCACAGCGTTTAAATATATACCTTCTAGTAATCTTCAGTTGCATACCTAAAAATCAAAATTGATAATAATTGGAAGGACGCAATACATTAGTACAGTATCTACAAGATGAGTTTGCCACGGCAACAATCCGCAAGTCCTAATAACAATATTCACTCTGTGCTACAACTACAGATTCAGCAGAGAGATTCGCTCAAATAAAAAACACATCAAATAGCAAATAATATGTGCTCTTTCACTTTTTATAGGTTAAATCGTGAACCTTATAGTCTACGCTCAACCAACGATCACCTGACTTACAAACTAACACAAATGAAAAAGGCATCACATCTTATATAGGCCTACTAATTGAAGAACATTTTAGAGGGTGTGAAAAATATTTAAAAAAATAATAATCAACATTGACCAGATTTCATATTATTGTATTCATACTCAAGCTGTTGATATCGTCATCAACAGTACAAGTGAGAGATATAGTCTGATTTTCATAGAAAGACAACGGTTAAAGATATAGACAAACTTCACATATCCATACATAAAGTAATGTGATCTTTAGTTAGATTACGTTTTAAACAGGTAAGATCACACCATCTCACAAATAATATAAAATGTACAATGAATCTCCATAACCAATCATAGATTTTGGCTGTGTTCGTAACTTTGTTGTAAAGCCCCATATAAAAACTACGTATCCATAAGTCCCTGATCCGTAGTCCGTGGTCCGTAAGAAATCAACGCCACAGTATCAGATTGTTATTTCTACAGAGTCCTGATCCTTAAGTCCTTACCCCGTAAAAGATTGTTAACTTTAACTTTCTAAGGACTAGTGCACACAGATTGCTTATCACAATTATGTAAATATGTGCGCGCGCATCGAAATAAAAGGAACAAATTACAGCGAGAGGGTCCGTTGTTAATTAAGTTTCATAGTCCAAATCGTGTTATAATCATATCATATGTTGTGACTGTACTTAACCTACATTTCAAGTATATTCTAAACGTTTTATCAAAAAGTTGTGTTAAATTATCTTATTAGATTAGCTAACTGCTTGGCGGTTGCTACTTTTATTATTATTATTATTATTAGCACCGCGTCTTACTACCCGTTGGGGTTATAGGCCTACGCACTTACGCTAATGTGTAATGGTAGGATGATTGTGAGATGAAATGGAGGACCTACAGTTTAACGTGGAATCCGAACCACGGT
>CABEEJ010002053.1:32838-47149 GCA_901482245.1 Timema douglasi
GCCACCTCTCATTACAACCAATGTGTTCTATTTTATATTTTAGTCGCTCGCTCCAGTCTGGCCACCTCTCATTACAACCAATGTGTTCTATTTTATATTATAGTCACTCGCTCCAGTCTGACCACCTCTCATTACAACCAATGTGTTCTAGTTTATATTTTAGTCACTCGCTTCAGTCTGACCACCTTTCATTACAACCAATGTGTTCTATTTTATATTATATTCACTTGCTCCAGTCTGGCCACCTTTCATTACAACCAATGTGTTATATTTTAGTCACTCGCTGCAGTTTGGCCACCTCTCATTACAACCAATGTGTTATATTTTAGTCGCTCACTTCAGTCTGGCCACCTCTCATTACAACCAATGTGTTCTAGTTTATATTTTAGTCGCTCGCTCCAGTCTGACCGTACCCTAAGTCGTATGCCAATATAATAAGTTGGTTAAAAACAAATGGTATGTGTTGAGCACCCTTTATAAAAAAAAGCACTCACGCTCGAAACGTTTCACTAAAAAGAAACCCAAACCATCCATCCACGTGCCTTGTTTACTACCGATGCGACGCGCTGGGAGTCGAGGGGAATAGAGTAGTTGATGATGGAGTCTTTGAAATGTGTTCGTCGCGACGCCTAGACTGATCGCGTCGTTTGACGTCTGCGAGCGTTGTAAAGAGAATGTGAACAAGTCGGTTGCAGGGCGAGAGGTCTTTATTTATTGCTGGATACCTTCAAAGAGAAGAGACGCCGCCCCTCAGGGGTCCAGGACGGGTTCACCGGCAGGATAACCGACCCCCGTGGTGTAGTGGTCAATGCACCCGGCTACTAGCCCAAGTAGTTCCGGGTTCGATTCACGGCTGGTACCGTGGGTATTTTTCCCGAAAGGGGAATTACCTCAACGGTTGCAAGGTTTTGGTTGGTTAGGCTTAAGTTAGGCTATGTTTCTACTGGTTCCATAAACTCATACTCACATTCACCCTCATACTCTCTATCACCTACATACTCACTATCACCCTCATACTCTCTATCACCTACATACTCACTATCACTTTCATACTCACTATCACCCTCATACTCACTATCACCCTCATACTCACTATTACCTTCATACTCACTATCACCCTCATACTCACTATTACCTTCATACTCACTATCACCCTCATACTCACCATCACCTCATTTCATCAAGACATGGAAAGAGCCTCCATGGAAAGGATGTACGATTAGTACATTCGGGCGTCCCCTGTGCAACGGTACATTAGTACGGGCTAATCTTTCCAATACTGGGCTACGAATGATGTAGCCCAAAAGGGCAATATTATTATTATTATTATTATTATTATTATTATTATTATTATTATTATTACACCGGCAGGATTATGGTGGTGGGATACTTGTAGGTCTACCTTTGAGAGTTGACAATGTAGGACAGTTGAACACGCGTGGCTTGATGAGGCGGGACAATTCTATATGTCAACTTTTTACTGGCCAGGTTTTGTTAACTGTTAAAGTTGGGACTTTTTTTTTAAAAAAAACGAGGTTTATGTCTCTAAACTTCACACAAACTTAAGGGGGTCGCCTCGGTAAGTGAAAAAGTTCCACGTAGAAGCGCAGACGTCCAGCTCTAACGCAATATTTATTTCTACGATACTATATTTCAAAATATGGTTCACGCCAAAATAAAGTGGAAAGATTCCAACAGGGTTCTTTTTTTTTTTCCTTAGCAACCCTATAGTTTAAGTTTTATTAATAGAAATATCGTGTGAAAATGTAACATTAGCTCATTTTCAATTACTGTTAAGCCATATTTGTGGAGCTATGTGACTAAACTTGATGAAAAAAGTTCTCTTATTTATTGGTTCATCCTAACCTGAGACTAGAATTAAACAAATATTCACATATCACTACGCGATTGGTGGAGTACCAGTAATATTTTAAATAGACACGACCATGTATAGTCAGTATCATAGCAAAGAAGGTCATTGTGAATTTTTGTATATTTTAATATTTTTAAATTTTCTGTCTTATGTTTAACCAAACTCGGGTCAGAATCAGCAAACCTCATAAATAAACGGGACGCGGGTCCCTCAACGCCGAGTCTGGAATTTGTTTGAATTCGAATAGAGCTTACAAAGCTTAAAATATAATTTCTAAATCAAATGAAAGGATAATTTTAGTTATAATAACATTCTAATGTCATTTTAAAACAAGTTTAATACAAAACAAAGGAGGGACTATATATAGTCCGTTCAGTAGCAAACAAGAGCATAGACTTCCGCGTGGCTTTGTTTACATCAGGTGCCGGCTTAGGACGACTCACAAATAGATTCAACCTTCCTCTTAACAAATACACATTGGTTGATAAACTCACAACACAACATTTTAAGATATTTGAAAACTAACAAGGAGTTTCCTCTCTACTTTCTGATAAGAAGTTTCGAAGTTTTATTTCCTTTCTTGGTGACCTGGTGGTCCAGGGGTAAGGTGTCAGACTTCTGTGCTGGCAGCCGGAGTTCAATCCTCGGTCGCGGCAAAGATTTATCTGATTACCAAACCCTTCCTTCACCTCTGACAAGACAACTTGTGAGTGTGGGGAATTACACGCCTCCTCCGTGGTTCGGATTCCACGTTAAACTGTAGGTCCTACATTTCATCTCACAATCACCCTACCATTACACATTAGCGCAAGTACGTATAACCTGAACGGGTAGTAAGACGCGGTGCTAATAATAATAATAATAATATTTCCTTTCTTTCTTTCTTATTAACATGACAAATTGTGGCTGTAGGTGAAGGTAAGGAAGAGAGTATTGGCCTAGACCAATTAGAGAAGTAGTTCCTGAAAATGACCCAGACCATCGTATTTTAAGCCGTGCGTACCTGACAGCGATCGATACTTTCCCGCTAACCGAGGCGTCCACCTTAAACCATAATTAAGAATTTTATCTTCGCGGCCGGCAGCCACGGGTTCACGGACCACTGGTTTACCAACAACACTGATCTACAAGTATCTTTAGCACTGGTCGTGCGCAGTCTATTCTCACGCGACTGTCGTGTCCTGGCGCGTCTATCAACCTTTATTTTACCTCGCCCGTTCGTTCTCTGCTGTTATCCGTGATGGGATACTCCCCCGCCTCTTCAGCAAACGCGACACGTGAGTAAAAAGGTTGCAGAGTTGTTTATTTAAAAGTTTCTACGAAATTGTTCCCGTCACTTTTTTTTTTGGTAGATAAAGGGGTGGTCGGAGATAGGACGACATACCGCAAGCAGTTTTTACCCTTTCTTTACGTGACGTAATCATATATGTATACAACGTGCCCCTATCCTTACGAAGAAGGTTGATTACGTATAGATGGAAGAGTAACTTTTACCCGAGGTGCAATTCATTTTTATTTTTTTTCCCCCTTCTTCTTCGAGTAAGGCAGAGGTGGCCAAACAGTCGATCACGGTCTTTAGTTTAATCGATCGCCTGATAAATCGATTAAAAAATATTATTATTATTATTATTAGCACCGCGTCTTACTACCCGTTCGGGTTATACGCACATACGCTAATGTGTAATGGTAGGCTGATTGTGAGATGAAATGGAGGACCTACAGTTTAACGTGGAATCCGAACCACGGTGGAGGCCTGGCATTCCCCACATTCACAAGATGTCTTGTCAGAGGTGAAGGAAGGGTTTGGTAATCAGATAAATCTGTGCCGGGACCGAGNCAGATAAATCCATGCCGGGACCGAGGATTGAACCCCGGCCGCCAGCATAGAAGTCTGACACCTTACCCCTAGACCACCAGGTCACCATTAACAAACAATATAAGCCTATGGTTCCGTAGTAGATCGCAAAGAATTTTTTTTTTCTTCTTTGGAGTATATCCCTAGATCAGAAAGTCTGTCCACTCCTGGCCGGTAGGTTATCGCTCACAGATGGATACATGTATTGCCTGATACAGGCCTGGTTCAGGCGAAAGGCTGATTTGTTCCGTTCCAGGCTCATAAGGGCTAGTTTTTATTTTCCCCCTCAGATTTTTTTATTGCTAAAGTCTTCATTTTGATTCCCGATTCGATTTGTCGAATATTCAATCACCTTAATGATTAATCAGATTGGGAACACAATCAATCACTAAAATAAAAGCAAATAATTAATGTTTTTTGCCTTCCATCAAATATCATTTCACATTCTAATAAATTCCCTTGAAAGTTGTTATTGTCAGAATTTCATTCTTCGGTGGTATATATAAAGTCCGTTCACGGTAGGAATTGTTTTCTGAAAGGCCTTTTTCCCTACCAGAAATATACTATATACTAGGATATTGGTAGGAAAAAAGGCCTTTCAGAGAGTAATTCCTACCGTGAATAGAATATACACACACACGCACGCATTGGTGGTCTCATGCTCCAAAGCGTCACTTTTGCGATAAACTTAATTTTCTAACATGGGGATATGGATGATCGAATCCCGGTCGGGTGTATCGTGGATATTTCTTCTTCAAAAGTTTATCACTCACCCTCCACACAAAAGCGGGGCAGAGGGTGGGGGAGGAGGGGTGTCCAAGGGTGCCGTGATATGGAGGAGATGTACCAAGAGATGCCACCCTAGTGAGGATATTTAGAAACACTGATTTAAATATTAAATTCTTGCCCAATGATTATTTCACTTTAAAAATTTTTTTTTTTCTAAATTAAGTTTTAATTGTTTGAATGTTTATTTTCGTTTTTTGTTTTTAATTTGTAATGTTACTGTTTTGGTACCCCTCTCATATATTCAAAAATGTCATGGATGAAGTGTGTTTTTCTTTAAAGAACTGTATGTAAAATTTCCTTTTAGTACTTCATCCATGGAGAGCAACGCGTTTTCAGTAATAATTTCAATGTATTGAGCTTTAAACTTTTTCTTTTAAAGACCAACTCCGATATATTTTGAAGATCATGTGACATGCTGGCTCCCTTTACCCAATAGGAAGCTAGCCTTCTCAACATCAGGTTGCCAGGAACTTTTCTATTAGTTAGTCTTAACACTGGTGACAAGGGGTCTAAGAAGTAAGGGGCAGGTCATTTATATAGGCCGCTTGTGCGCATAATATCATATATAGTAACACAAATCTACACAGATCACAATACTCAGAACACGGAACATGTAATATCATATCTTTAGTAGCGAAGGTGTAATCATTTAAAAAATTGTGTACAACATAAAAAATCTTGCTCAATCCATAAGAATAAATAGCACAAATAATCATATCACAAACCGAGTGATAAGTGCGTAGTAAAGCATGGACGCGTCGTCATCATAAAACCCCGTATCGTCCACATCCACTTCAAATATCACAATAAAGAATTGTATCATTATGATTGGTGCCCAATCGCGGGGAAAATAGCACAATAAAATCCCCTATCTCTATAAAGTTGGGGTTTCTAAACTTTGGTTTTAGATTTTACATAAGCCACATCAGTACTTAAATACTTTTTATATTATTATTTTCTTTTTTTGAAGTGAAGTTTTTTTTTTAACACAAAACTTAGGGCTTAACATTTATTCGGTTTACAAGACTATTTTTCTGTTGAAACTATTTTATTTTTATTTTTTATAAGTTCAGATAGGACAGAAGGAATCCTATATCCACACTTTAGCCCCAATAAAAAAAATACCTCTTACAATAATATCCAAAAATATTTTCTCTCTCAACCTCGTTCACATAACAGAAACAAACACACACAATAAAAAAAAATGGCTATAAGGAAAAGAAAGAAAGAAAAAAAAACCTCTACCGATGATAACACCATCTGTTGCCGGATAGTAGAAACTTTATGAAGCGAGACGCTTCGGTAGCTCTGCGTTGAATTTTTAGAACGAGTCTTCCAAACATTTGGAAAGAAAAAAATAAAGATAAGTTAAGAAACCGAGAGGGGCGGAAAGGGTGAATGGGAGAAGAAACTTGTCAGAGGGAAAGAAAGAGGTAGAAGATGTGTGAAAGAAGTTTTGTTTGAAGTTTTCGTAAAATTCTTGATTGTAGCAATATGAAGGGTAGGAGGAGAAAAAAAAAAAGTTTCTTTGGCGAAGAAGTTGTACGTAGCAGCTGTGAACATATCCAACTAACCTCCTTGTTTACTTTTTTTTTTTCCCCCTTCATATAAAGAGGGATGAATTATGTTACACGTCATGCTATCTACATAACAATTGTCGCCTTCCCCCTCCCCCCGAACCCTCTCATCCCCTCCACCGTCTTCTAAACGATCTCTCTGTGGATATGTTTATAAACGGCTGTTGAAGGAAAAGTTTTGGAAACATGAGAATTCTATGTATGAAGTTCATGTCTCGTATTCTCCTGACAGATCGGGCTGCATCCAGATTCAAGTAGAAAGAAAGTGTTTTTTCAACACTTACTAAAACTACAAAAAAAAAAGTTTATAAAATAATAATTCAAGTACTGTTATATGCAGCTGTCATTTTTAATAAATATATTATTATTATTATTGGTTGCAAAACAAATGTGTTTGCATTTTACAAGTCTTTCCTTCAACCATAATTTTACCATCTTAGTTTTATGGAATTACAATCAATATATATTTTTTTAATTTGATTTGATTTCTTAATCTATAAAAACAAATATGACCTATTTAAAATTTTACTGGATATATTTTTCTCAACCGAAACTTAAGCCGTGGGCCAAATACTCTCACCTCATTTTTTGTTTAGATCGACAAACTTGAGAGATAGATAATTAAATAACCTAAAAGAATATTTTTTAACCTACCATTTCCTGTTATTTAGATATGTTCTAGTTTTAACTCAAATCTTTAAAAAAAAAAAAAAATGAGCTGATATGCAATCAATTTAATAATAAATTACTAATTAACGTTAATTTTAATCCATTCTTTCATCAAAACGACTTAATCAGGTCTTATGGTTCGTTTAATCTATGTTTTAAAATCCATACCGTGTATGTCTGTCTGTCTTTACTTCCAGAGGGTTTTTTTCGTACTTCCCGGTCAGTTAGAAGGTTGAAAATCGACATTGAGTTTCCTGAGAATCCGAGAAGAATACTAAAAACTGAAAAATTCTATAGAGGTTCAAATCTATCAAACGGATATAAGCACATAATTATTTATGTTACAGATATAAACACAGATTTATACATGCTGAGACAAAACCATCCTTTTTATTTAATAAAAATAAATATTATAATTTATCCTCATAAATTTTAAATATAAAAATTTAATCGTTTAAACTCTTTAAAAAATATACATGCTATTTTAATAATTTTGTTTTTTTATAGTAAATAAGTAGTATCTTCGGTCTATAAAAGTGAGATTAATGGCTGGAGGTTTCATAGTGCCGACCACATGACAGCCTCTATCCGCAAATATTGGTACTATCATCGCTAACAGCGGTGACCGCTTGGATGGTATAGCTCAATTGAGGGCTCACGTTATGGAGTTTTTATATTATACTGCCCCCCCCCCCTCCCCCCATTATTATTTTCAACACGCATATTGAAGAATCATCATAGACTCTACCATAAAGTATGAGTGACTATTGACATTTTTATGAGGAATAAATTAAATTTTCAAAATAAAATATAGCCTATGTTACTCGCTGATAATGTATTTTTATATTGGTGAAAGAATTTTTTAAATCGGTCCAGTAGTTTTTGAGTTTATCCATTACAAACAAAAAAAAACAAATCTTTCCTTTTTATAATATTAGTTTAGATACAAACCATTTTGTATAAAACTCAAAGATAGGTCTGATAGGTAACGTTTTTTACTAACACTCTACCATTCTTCACGTATTACTATCCATACTAACCTAATATTAACACCAATGGCCGGTAGGAAAGAAGGAGAGAGGAAATTCCCCCACATTGGTGTGGAGGGAGAATGGAAAAAGTATTTAGAAAAATCAACTTACAAAAGATTTGAACTCCGATCTTACCGTCAAACTCCTTTAATACACCTTCCCACCGGTCCCAGAGTAGGGATGTGGTATCGAAAGAAAAGTATCGATACTGTGCTCATTAAAAGTATCGGAAGAAAAATATCGATACCTTACTAATATCAAAATAAGTTTCGATAACAGTAAGTAAGCCTATCGGTATCAAAAATTTTAAGGTGGAATTTATTTATATTCGTTAGTTAAAATAATTATTTCAACTTTTGCATCATAATTGTATTTTCATGTGTTTTTTAAAACATTGAAATGTATAATGGTTTTTAATACTTTAAAAAACAAATTTTAAAATATGTGTTTTCACTATTCAAATTCTTTTTTTAAAAAACTTCCATAATTCACTTCTATAGAGTGCCATTTTTCAACTACAGTAGCCCCGTGGCTTCTTTGGTGCTGACTGACAGCTGACTTCTGACAGTCAATATTTAGGTATACACCTAAATTTTGACCATCAAAAGTGGCAGCTGCTAAACACATGTTTTTGCAGATCATATGGTTCGGCGTAGGGATACATAATTTGGGGTGGTAACTTTTCAAAGCTGTCAGTCAGCACCAAAGGAAGCATGGGGCTACTGTACATCCGTCGCTTATATACTCTATAAAGATATATTATTAATTATTGGCAAACAATAGACGAATGGACGTCTTGCCCTGCTTCATCTGCTTAAACAAAGCACATAAACTTTTCTGCTTCGTCTGCTTGTAGCACCCTTAAGTTGACTTGAGTTAATTGAGCTCTTCAAAGATTAAAGAACAACTATGAATGTATGATGAACTAAAAGAGATTGGATGTTAGAGTCACAGAAAACGAGTGAAAATCGAGAAATAGTGTCAGGTATTCTTCCTCCACAGTCCACCTTAGCTAAAAATATAATCCCAGTATGAGTGAAGATTACAAAAAAAATTGTTTCTTTCGATACCGTAGTGTGCGAGTACTAATATCAGTAAAAGTATTGAGTAAAGAAAGAAAATATTAGTATCGAAAGGAAAATATTAATATTAGTAAGTATCGATACTTTTTTTCCACATCCTTATTCCAGAAATAACGTTTTGGAACCTCTCCGAAAAATTTTGCCCTAAAGATGTGTCGTTTGCTTTTACCACCCGCTCCCCCCCAAATAAAAAGATAGATCGGAGTCACAAAGAACGTCTCTTAATTTAGTGAAAGGAAACCACGTGATAAATAATATTATTTTTTTAAAGGGTAGAGGTGGGTTCGTATGGAGGGTTGAAGGGGATGAAATAGAGAAAAGGGGTGGAACAATTTCTACGTGACGTCTCGTAAAGAGTTTTCTTCGCGTTAGAGAAGGATCTGTTGGTAATGACGATACGATTAGCACGTCCCATACCCTCCACGTGACGTCCATCCTCCCCCTTTCCCCCCCTCTCACTCCATAGATTGTCCGTAGGGGGGTGGGGGGGAATGCACTCACTCCCCATTGGGAAGGGGGACGAAGATTTTTCCGAACCTGACGCGTAGAAAATCGCCTCACCGTCCCATTTTTTTTTTGTTCGAAACCAGAAATAAGGCGTTTTGGGACTTCTCCGTCCTTATTTTGTAGAAGGAGCTGGAGGGAAGGAATTTCGTGGTAAATTGATACTTATAGAGACAAGTTGGTCTCGTCCTTCGTCCTACGTGTGAGGTCATTTAGTTCTACGAGCACGCACGGCAGGAAATGGGTCCGACTTCAAATCCCTCCTGGAAGACATTTTTTGTTATCTAAGATGTGTTGGTACGTGATACACTTTCGTTATATTTCGTGGTGATATTTTAATTGAGGTGGGTGGTAAGAAGGCAAGGGGGGGGGGGGCTAACATTTTGTTTTGGGCTGAGGAGGGATAGACTTTTAATGTTCTTGGGATTTTGTCTCGGCCAAGTATTTGAGACTACAAAATTTAAAGTTTCAAATTGAATCAGAATCCTTAGGCCTACTAGCTTGAATCGATTTTTTTTGTTAAGTTTTCTGGAATATTTGTTATTTTGGGCATTTGAAATTGTAGTACTTTGAGTGGTCGAAAAGGGGAACTGAAAAACGAAGCACTCTGAGTCAAACATTAGTTATGAAGAGACAGAAGAGGTATTTCCACATCTTAAAATCATCTTGTTTTGAACGATTTCACACAAATTAGTTTGATGAAAAAATGGAATTTGATTTATTTTTTTCTTCAATTCAATCTGCCTGGAAAAATGGTAGTTTCTCCTTGAAAACGCAAGTAATATGGTAATAATCCTGATATGTTCCACCCTATTAGTGAACCTGCCCATTTTCTTTCGAAATGAACAAATTTCTGTCCATTCTGTAAATTGGTCTCGTCTCTTAACCATTTCATGAACTGGGAGAAAATTTAATGGATTCTGGCCAATTTAAAAGGAACTGGAAATTATTGTCCTATCTATTAAAAGCTTAATTGAAATTATTTTCAAGATACTAAATGTTAAATTGCCCGATCCGTGAAACGGGCAAGCGAAAAACCCTGTTCACGAAATGGGCAGAAATTTGCCCAGTTCACTTTTAATGTGTAACGTATTTTATATTATATACGATATTCATTTATTCCAATAAAAAATGTGATCGAATAGCGGCTAACTGTATTCCAAAGTTTTGACTTTGAAATCCGACAAGACTCTTTTATTTTAAAGGGTGACTGAGAATTATATGGTTCAAAGCCTGGCCGGGTTTACAATGTTTTTTAATTCCTAAATGGTCCTCCACTTTACATTCACGTAGATGCAGATGGGAACGAGTATATAAAGGAAAATAGACTCTCATTTACGTGGAAGTAAAGTGATAAACTGTTTATAAAAAAACTATCTTAAGTGCATCCGACTGGAATGCGATCTCTGACCTCCGTTGTCTGATTATATGAGACTGGCACATGCCTACCGATGTGGGTATGTAGAAATATTAATTTTATTTCAGGGCATAATACAGTTTAAAAATAAATACTAAAAAGTATTGGACAGCGGATTTCTTTGTTTTTATTATGTCAATACATGAGTGATAGTTAAATCAAATTTATTTAACAAACAATTTTTTTTTCACTCGTATTTCAAACAATGGTCAAGGATTTTTTTTTTTGTTAGACTCCAAATATATTTTCACTAGAGACAGCATAACTGGTGTCTATTCGTCAGCATGAAGTATAAAAACCTGAAACAAAAAAATTCAAGAAAATATGGCATTGATGATATAATTTTTTAAACTTCAATACGAGCTTTGGTGGCCGCCTGGTTTAAGGCGTCACACTCGCAATAGACTAGACTGTCGATGACTAGGAGATTTGGTTTCGAATCCCTTGTACTGAGGGTGATTTTTCTTAAATAGCTCTCCACTTTTTATCCACGTGAATCTGGATACATTTCCTCTAGGACTAAATTCGACATTCTTCGTCCCTAGCTTACCAACATAACTAGTACATATGAATACAACCTGAACAGGTAGTAAGACGCGGTGATTAAAAAAAACTTCACTCTTGAATGGTCTTTAATTATTTAAAACTTTTTTTTTAAAGGGGGGGGCGGTTTCACCTATTTAATATCGAAAATCATTTAAAATAATGTATTCAGTTAGATTCTACAGATAAATCAATTAAGCGTCCATATTATTATTATTATTATTATTATTATTAGCACTGCATCTTACTTCCCGTTCGGGTTATACGCGCTCACGCTAATGTGTAATGTTAGGGTGATTGTGAGATGAAATGGGGGACCTACAGTTTAACGTGGGATCCGAACCACGGTGGAATTCCACACATCCACAAGTTGTGATTAATACACGTCTTGGCAGAGGTGAAGGAAGGGTTTGGCAATCATATAAATCCGCGCCAGGACCGAGGATTGAACCCCGGACCTCCAGCACAGAAGTCCGACACCTTACCTCTAGAGCACCAGGTCACCCGAAGCGTCAATAAATATGGTTGTATTTTTAGGGGTCCACGACAAACTATCCTCATATTTACTATAATAGGTATGGATATGAAGGTGTACTTTAGATTAAATGTACCCATATTTGCGTGGAGGAAGAAGGGTTAAATATTTAGGTAAGAACACCTCGCTACATCCTGTCTAGATTTTAACCCAGACCTTCATGTGACCAGTAAACTGGACAAGACGAGATTATAGCCTTTGTCCACCTGTCCACGCACCCAACAGTACGTGGAGAAAATTACTTGCGTCTAAAAAAAGAAAATGTTTAAAACAGAGACACATTTGGAAAATCATTTATATATTTGATTAACTGATGAGATTAGCTGGGGATTATAAAGCTTATTAACTATTACCCAACATTACGAGGGTATTCGTTTCACAATGGCTAGCATTCCCCAAAACACCGATGAATACAACGCAATTAATCAAATAAACAACGTAAGCATATTCTGTATAATTGACCAGACAGACGAATATAAATTAGACTAATTAAGTTTTGGATTCTGTCGGATTTCCCTTCAAACATGTGTGAGCGGGATTTCCAAAAATCCTGCTTTATGATGACCGGATTTTAATCAAATCAAATACGGTTTTCTACTATTAGATTGACGCAAATATATTTCGAGAATCATATTAAATTTAGTTGGGGTTTCTTAAGTTACTTTTTATTTTTAGTTTAAATTCCGTTAAATTGTAATTGATGCTGTTTTGTCTGAAGTAAATATTGTAATACAGTTGATATAAGTTGATTACTGAAACACCCCCAAATCAGTACGGCTTCCAACTCTATATTAAGAATTTTCTTCATTTCATTTGTTTTTAATATTTACCCTGCACTTTATGGACCGACTGACTATATAAGCACATGACTTAGTTTCTTAAATCTAGACAAACACAACAACCTCCCCCCCTGCCTTTAATTAATCACTGTGGAAGGGAAAACCCATGTGTTGATGTTTTCCATCCATGTTTTAAAACTCAGTTGTATATCGGTATTAGTTATATTTTATTATTGTTAATATTTGATGTAAATTAGGTGGTATGCAATTAAATACAAAAATTTTTTTTAAATAATCATTATTGTTTGGTTTTTAAGATTTATTTTGTTAATATTTTTAAGCTATTAATTAGTTTGTAGCCTGTCTAAATGTAATAGTAGGTGCTACACCATAACTTAAATGAATACACCCAAATAAATAAATAACTTTTCTACGTTAAAGCTATTGTTTTAAAAACAAAACATTTCTTGGATTTCAACCTGCAAATCATCCCCGGCATTGTACCGCCAAGTGGTTTCTAGCCCCGCAGGTAAAGCAGCAGATTGGCTCCCAACTGGTCTTGTGTCGCCGCGGAGGCTGGTCGCACGCTAGTACCACTGTCTGCCAACAGATTGTGCTGCCGGTCGAGTCTCCGCAGCCGGACTCCGTGTCTGCTTCGTATCCCCCGCCGATAGAGCTCACGTAGGACGTGTCTAGGTCGATGTATTCGTCCTTAAAGTAAATTGTGCGAGCTATAAATTATTCTTGGGCCGAATTGAGTTCCAAATTAGTAAATATGATTTTTTAAAAAGAGATCCCCTAACAGAAACCCTGCCCCTCCTAAGACACAGAAATATATACGATTTGGTTCCCAAGGATTCGGGATGTTTCTCGTCCACTCAAAAACTTCCACTTGGAAAAAAAAATCTAAGTTTTTTAGCACTATATAAGAAAAAATATATATCATCTTGTGTGAGGCAGAAAACGCTGGTCTGAAAGTGGGGTGGGTAAAGAGAGAGAAATGAATCGTTTAGACAAGGCCATCACAGTTAACATTCATCCTTGACACGACAGGACTAAGCCACAGCTTGTGTTTGTAAATATTAAACAAAACATGTCGCGAAGAAAGGGGTTTAAACCCCAGATGGTTTATCTATAAGTGCCTTACTTTTTTTTAGGCCCTTTTATAATATTTACATATTAAGTTCAATAAACATAAATGTATTTTTTTTTAAACTATATTCATGGCACACCGATTTAAAACCATTATGTATGTAATATAGCGCCTAGAAATTAGGCATACACGTGGATTAAACGTCAATATCATCTATCTGTGATGGGTGGCCGGGATGTGAACTCGAGCCCTGTGTGCCGAGTGTTTTTAATTAAATGGTGTTTAACTATCCTTCTACATTAATCCGGTTACTCCCTTTAAATGCCTCTTCCTTAATTTTACCCAAGAAGCGTAATTAAATGTGGATAGTCCAACCATGTTGTTAAATAGTGTTAATACATAATAATATAAAGAGATCCGATAAATTATTATTATTATTAGCACCACGTCTTACTACCCGTTCGGGTTATACGCACTTACGCTAATGTGTAATGGTAGGGTGATTGTGAGATGAAATGGAGGACCTACAGTTTAACGTGGGATCCGAACCACGGTGGAGGCCTG
>CABEEJ010002053.1:52646-68842 GCA_901482245.1 Timema douglasi
TTCAGTGGGGGGGGGGGGTGTAAGCACGGATAATAGAAATCATGGATAGTACTATTAATCTCCATCTGTTTACTATCGCCATTCAAATTTTCCACCCCTTTGTTTCTATTTATTTATGTGAAAAGGGCTTTTCCACAATGGTAAATATTAAAACGAAGCAACGAAATCGACTCCGAATCGACTCCTACATGTGAATAGCACTAAGTAATACATTCTAAACAAGAATAGAGCAATTAGTGGAAAGTTTTCAACGGCAGAGGTCCCATTAAATACAGTTAGGTAAATCGATTTGTTTTTTGTTATAAATCATTAAATAAAGCCACTATTTTAGAATACATCTTAATGATTAATATGTTAGTAAAAAGTAGGGGACCGTGAAAATATTTTAGGATATTCGGGGGGCTCTGAGTAATAAAAGGTTAAGAGCCACTGGTATAGACAGTTGTGTCGTGAAGATGTATGCGTGTCTCTTGAGACCATTGGGTGCTAGAAGTGGGTGAAGGTGCGTTTTTGGCAGTTGTCACGAGTGTCAACAGCGGAGGATAGAAGTGACCCGGTGGGGTACAATTCGGGACTCCTATGCGAGGAGGGAGAGAGTATTGCCACACAGACCACGACCCTCAAATCTAATTCTATGTTGGCAAGACGACTATTTGTACGCCAGACTTGTTACTAATAAAATCAGACATACACCTTAGACCAATCGGTAGCGTGTTTTGTCTACTGAGCTAAAGATCCCGGATTCGATTACTGGCATGGCTGATAAAGGTATATTTGCTGAAATAATGGGTTTATTCGTTCTCAGTGATGGATTAACGGCCTAGAGGGCCTGGGTGTTGTGTTTGTTCTAGATTTAAGATAGTTAATAAGTCGCGGACTGATATAATCAGTCGGTTCCGGAAGTGCACGTTGAATAGCTCTAATAATATTTTTTTTAACTAATAAAATACACACTACAGTAGCCCCGTGGCTTCTTTGGTGCTGACTGACAGCTCACAGCTGATTTCTGACAGTCAACATTTAGGTATATACCTAAATGTTGATTGTCAGAAGTGACAGCTGCTAAACACATGTTTTTGCAGGTCATATGGATCGGTGTAGGGATACATAATTTGGTTTGGTAACTTTTCAAAGCCGTCAGCTGTCAGTCAGCACCAAATAAGCCATAGGGCTACTGTAGCAACCAATCAGTCGTACATTCTTATATCAGGTGACCTTCCTCAACCACCCTTATCCCAACCACCCTTACAAGATTAAATAAAAGGGGAGGGGGGTAGTTAAATACTGACAGACCGGAGTGAAGAAAGGTGGTTATTTAAACCGTTTAAGCTTTCTAGGCAACTAGTCAATGTAGGGTGTATTTGGGAATAAAAACGTACTTATAGAATATTATCTTTAGAGCATATTTTTAATAATAATAATAATGGCATGTAAATGAATATAAGTCACCCCCTCCCTAATCATAACCAGTGGTGGCTCATAGCTAAAAATTAGTGGGGGTGCTGCTACAGGAAATGTTTAGCCTTTGTTTTGAAATTGTGTAAAAGGAAGAAAAAAAACATGTATAAAAAGAAAATTTATTCAGGAACTTGATAAAATCTTAACAAAAAAAAATATTTTTTACTTACTTTAACTTAAATTGTTACAGTTCAAGCTTGATCTATTCATTTAAAAATGAAATCCATTCTTTTTGTTTTAATATTGCGCAAAAAGTTCAATAATTTTCTCTTTGATCTATGGATGATAATTGAGGAAATTTTTCTCCATTGAAAGTACTGCGAGCGCATTTAGTCTTTCTGTTAAATAAGAGAACAGAAAAAAAATGAATCAAATAGAATAGCTGGAAGCAGAATAATAATCTAATTCTACACTTTATCACATTCAAGAATATGGTACACGGTTTTTAAGCACAACATACGCTGAGTAAAAAAAATTCCTTCAACCCTCACGCCAGAGCCGGCACTGCGAGAGCAACAGTGCTCTCTCTACCTGGCAGTCCCGCCTTCCTCCCCAAGCGCACAACAGTCAAACACCATATCGCTGGCACTGTGAAGTGCACAGTTCCATACAAAGATTTTTGTATATTTTTCATAAACTGGGGGATGGCTACTGAAGTACTGACCTTAAGCTTAAGGAATATATATTGTACTACAAAAATAAAGAAGGAATTAATAAAAAAAAAGGACTCATTATATTAAATGTTATCGATAATATAAAATGGAAATTGGGGGTGCTGCAGTTCCACAGTGCTTATACACGAGCCGCCACTGATCATCACCATATTTGTACACTCTGTTTTCAAAAAACTTGTAACCTTTGTCACTTTTGGGGTTCTGTGCAGTGGTACCCCGAGATCCGACAACACTGCGACAACACGCCCGTGATCCTTTGCGGCTGTCAATCCGACATGAGGAACGACATCGAGACCATCTCTAGTCTGGCCAAGATGCGACGCATCCCCGTGACCTCCGAACAGGTAAGAAGACCCTGTCTGTCTGTCTGTTTGGCTCAAGATTCGCTGGATACTTCCACCCTAATACTGGTGCACTTTTTTAAAAAAAAAACACCTCTCGGATTAAGCCTTTAATAGCCCTTGTCTTAAACTTAGCGGCGTTACTGATTTGGTGAGCTCAAAGCTATTTTGCGAAGCGGGCTGCATCCTAAATTGACAAGCACTATTACATTTAGACCAGGTACGTATCCAGAATTTTATTTCGGGGTGCGGGGGGGGCTCATCCTTCCAATATTGCTCGACTACGAACGGTCATCTCAAGACTAAAAAAACAGCGTGGGGAGAGAGGCGGACGAATCTGACCTGCACGGAGATTAAAAAAAAATATACCTTTATCAAAATTGTGTACAAAAATATATTGAAGTAGACCCATTCTTGTATTCACTAATAATTGATATACTTTTTATGACTTAATATACAACAGAAGATATTATTAAAAGATAATTTTATTTAAAAAATATTCCGGGGAGGGGGGGGGGGCCTTCCGCCCTACGAGACCCCCTCCCCCCATCTGGATACTTGCCTGACTTAGACACCAATGTACTTTATAGAAAGAGAGGGAAGGCAGTTCACCTTGTGAGGCCTCTTGTCTACCTACCTATAACGCTTCCCATCTTCCACTGAAGAGTATAAACACTCACTCTACTCTTTAAACCTGGACAACATTGAATTGTATTTCAAAATTACAAATGTTATTGTTTCCTCATCTAGATAAGACATTTACTTCCATCTTGGCAATACCCTTTAAAAAAAACTACTACAAGATCAAAACAATAATTTTGTAACGATGTATAACTTTTTTTTTTTAGAATTATTCGAGAATTTATGGTCATTGTTTCAATGTTATATCTTTAAAACTCGCCAAATAAAACGCTAATACATTATTATTATTATCACAGCGTCTTACTACCCGTCCGGGTTATACGCACTTACGCTAATGTGTAATGGTAGGGTGATTGTGAGATGAAATGGAGGACCTACAGTTTAACGTGGGATCCGAACCACAGTGGAGGCCTGGCATTCCACACATTCACAAGATGTCTTGTCAGAGGTGAAGGAAGGGTTTGGCAATCAGATAAAACTGTGCCGGGACCAAGGATTGAACCCCGGACCCCAGCACAGAAGTCCAACACCTTACCACTAGACTGCCAGGCCACCTGCTAATACATTGACTTGAGAAATAATAGAATCTACAGTAGCCCCATGACTTCTTTGGTGCTGACTGACAGCTCACAGCTGACTTCTGACAGTCAACATATAGGTATATACCTAAATTTTTACCTTCAGAAGTGACAGCTGCTAAACACATGTTTTTACAGATCATTTGGTCCGGCGTAGGTATACATAATTTGGTCTGGTAACGTTTCAAAGATGCCAGTCAGCACCAAAGAAACCATGGGGCTACTATAGGTTTGCAACTATACCACAGGTATGCGAAGTCCTAATAAAATATAGCTAAAGATCAGTATAATGTGTCATTTTAATTTTTTAAGAGTGAAACAAACTATTTCCCTGGTTTGACGCCTGAGAGAACTATGAGTGGCGTGGCTTGTGGGGTTTCCAGTGTAAGCAGAGTTATTTTATTTATTTTTAGAAAACAATTTAAGTTATTTATACGTAACAGATGCAAACAAGGATATCTTCCAGTTTAAAAAAATCGTCCACCTCGTTTTAATTCATCCTGCTAATAATTGTGATTGGGGTGGTACCTCGGCAGGCCGTGACGGTGAGCAGGACGGTGGGCGCCACGACGTACGTCGAGACCTCGGCTAAGACGTCGGGGAAGGCGGTGAGGGACGCGTTCGAGGTGGCTGCCCTGGCGGCTCTGGGGAAGCTGAACAAGAACCACGCGGCGCTGCAGAGGCAGAAGGCGTACACCCACCACGGGGGCAGCGGGGGAGGGAAGAGCAAGCTGGACCTCAAGGCCGAGCTCAAGGACAGGGCCAAGAGCTGCTGTCTCATGTGATGTTGTAGATGCTCATAACAACAGGGTCGAGGAGACGGAACTCTGGGAGGTGCGTGGACATCCTAGGAGGGACGCTTAGATAGCCGTGGGGACGGGACGGGTTGTCGTATGGTCCGATATTAGAATGTTTGAGATGGGGAGCTCGAAAATATATCGGATCATTGTGGGTTGCTTAGACCTGACACAAATATTTGTTCCTCTTGTTGATTTTACCTGCATCAAACAATCTTGAAAAAATAAAACATAATAAACCCTAGAGAATCCTATCAAATTATGATGCAATGATAATAACATGTGTTTGTTAATCTTTTATAAAATTAAAATAAAGGTATATGCATACTTGCAACATTTAATTTTTATCAAAAGAAAATTATTTAAATCTCCAACTCAAAGCTTATATGAAAATAAAACTTATTTAAACATATAATATAAAAGTGATGATGCATATTTTGTTGGTAAGTTTCTAAACCAGTGATAGACACAAGAAAATGTGTATAGAATACTAAGGGACGTTTATGTATAGTCATTTTAAATAGTAGACAGGAAAAGGGTGTGTTTTACCTAATGTGTTGAACCAGATTAAGAAGTGGCAAAGATTTGAATTCATTTGTAAATATTCTGAAACAATCTGTCAAAAACTATGTTAACATCTAATGATTTTATTTTTAACAGCAAGTGAAAAAGAAAAAAATCTTTTTATATAATTTTAAAAGTTGGGTGCTTGAACAGATCATATAGTGTCTGAAAAAAAAAACTGTTGAAATACAAGATAATGTAAATCGGCTTTTAATGGCACTGCTCGAAGAAATATTATCGGTTCATAAAAATAATTTGCATGATGCCCGCTATTTTGCATCGTAATTTAATTGTTTACACCAAATACTTACACAGTAAATGTTATTAGCTAAGCACCACAGTGACATGTAATTATTTTTTTATTTTTTTCAGAGATAGTTTGAATCCTATATTTCTCAAATTCGAATCTTACAATTTCTTTAATATATCAAGTCAAAATTCGAATCCTCAAATTAAAAATAAATTTTAAAAAGTAGCTACAATATTAGTTCAAAGGAAAATATTTAAAATTTAAATTGTTTAAGGCATGGTGTCACTCACTACCAATGATATTTTGTTTGTCATGTCTATTATGTCATAAACAATAAATAGAACATTATTAAGGTAAATTAATAACATTTATACTTTTTTTTTTTGTGATTTGGTTACTTTCCCAATTACACAAATTTATATCTCTTTTTATAATCTCTTAATTCTGTTATTTGAAGTCAATGTCTCCATAAATGTATTCGAGATACTCTTTTTGAAATTCTTACAAATTTCTAATTTCTCGAATACCACATGATTTGAGGAAATCGAGGTTTATAGTTTTCCCATCCGCAATTATTTGAACGGTGAGTCTGAAATATTTATCTTAAAAAAACTATTTTCATTGTTATCTAAAGCCATGCAGGCCTACACCTTATTAAATCAATAAAGTTTATGCAATCTCCTAAACACTAATAAAAACCCCTTTTGTAATATTAGTTATGTTAGTTTTATATTGACATCACATTTTTTTTAAAGAAAAAGCGACTATGATATATTTAACTTTTTACAAAAAAAAAATATTACAAAAAAATATATATTGTGTACAGTTCAACATGAAGTATACACACAAGAAACACAATGTTTTTATGAGTTGTGCTTTGAAAGATAGATTATCACTAAGAACACACATTTCTTGTCAAGTTTTCAATTTGTTTTAAAATAAATTGTTCATTCTAAAATGCATGGATTGAATTAAGCCTCAAGATGTGGAAGCACACTTAATTTATAAACCAGATTAAAAATTTGTTTCTGTTTTTTAGCTCTTTTTAGTGCTTACTACTCGTTTGGGTTATACGCCCAAGTACTAATTACACTGATGTGTAACGAGATTAAGAAGGTTTAATTTAGAAGAGGTGTATTGGAATTTGTATGGAAAATAAGTACACCCGACCGGGATCAAACCCTGATCTCCTCCTCTTCGGCAGTATAGTTTATTGCAAGAGTAGCACCTTAGGCCGTACAGCCAACGAAGCAGGTTAAATTTTTATTATTTTACTAATTTTTAAAGGTTAAACTATGGTTTAAATTAGGAGGGATAGCCAGCACACTTACCTAGGTGATACTGGAGTATAAATTGTTTAGATATAACACTAAAAAACACACAAGCACATTTTTAAGGAAAAGCTTTCACTGTCACAGACAGCTTCATCAGGTCAGGAGAGTAGAATGATGCTTTTTGGTTGAACTGTAAGGTTGACTATCTACTCTCCTGACCTGATGAAGCTGTCTGTGACAGTGAAAGCTTGTCCTTAAAAATGTGTTTGTGTTTTTTAGTGTTATATCTAAACAATTTCTACTCCAGTATCACCTAGGTAAGTGTGCTGGCTATCCCTCCTAATTTAAACCATGATTTAGCCTAGTGCTTTATACCACATAAAGGTTAAACCAGTAATTTTTCTTTGTTATAATGAAAGAGAGGGGAAAGAGGGGCCTACTTCTGTATGTCTAAGAATTCAGGCTATTGGTCATATCTTGGGCTTATAAACAAAATAAAAATCAAATCAATTTTCATAAGCAGTGCTTTTTAGAAAATACAATTATTTTATTTTGTGGTTAACATTGATAACATTTTGGTTGGCCTCGGTGGTCTTGGGGTAAAATGTTCGCCGCGAGATCCGATGATCGTGGGTTCAAACCCAGCCAAGGTAAACAGATTTTTCTTGTGTGATAAAAATCTTGTAGCACAATTTTCTTCAGAGGAGAGTCGGAAGCCGTCGGTCCCGTGTCGATTGTGGCGTGGAAAAGAACCCTGTAAAGTATGCGCAAATACCTTTCCCGGTAAAATTGGTAGGCCTTTTCGCTCTTGCTCATATAAATTATCGTGTGCTGAGATATTCAGTCTGTTAAGAAAGTGCATGTTAATAATAATAATATTTAGCACCGCGTCTTAGTACCCATTCGGGTTATACGCTTTAAGTACTAATTACTTTAATGGATTAGGAATTGGGAAGGTTGAATTAGAGGAAGTGAACCCGCATTTGCGTGGAGGGAGAGTGGAAAACCATTTAGGAAAAACCACCCCCAGTTCACCCGACCGAGATTCAAACCTCGATCTCCTCGTGCTCAACACGACTAGCGCGTTAGCCAACTACACCACCGAGGCGGGTAAAGTGCATGTTAAATACTTCAAATAATGAAAAAAAATTGATAGCATTTTATTATGTTATTTGTTTTATAATATATATATATCTAAAATGACAGCTGCAGATCACATGATTTGATGTATGAAAACATGAAACTAGATCTAGTAGCTTTTCTAGCTCTCATATAAGGGCCATTCCTATGGAAAGGGCTATACATATCATTCATAATATTTTATAGTTTTGCCAATTTTCGTATGAAAGTTATTTGCTATGCAAACCTATAGGATGAGAGGGGAATGGAAAAATATATCCCTAGCAGGTATGGCCAAAGCATGGTATTTGCCTCAAGGCCATATTAGCGATTTAGTATGGAGTTGTTGTTTTTTTAGCTATATGCACAGTTTCTTGCCTACCCCATAAGGGAACGGTGTGATTATGTATGTTTACATGTATGCACAGTAATTATACTATTTAGTCTCTATGAGGAAAAAGAATGGCATCTTTTTAACCACTCTTATTTATGAGCTTACAGTTAAATTATTTGTAAACAGATTTTACTCCGATGAATTAAAGGTGCATATTTTTACTGCTTGTGGAAGGTTCAACCACACATTTGTTTAAAAAAACTATAAACTACCTGCTTTGGTGGCCGCATTCGGATGCACTGAGGTTTGTTTTTCCTAAAAATTGTTTTGCAATTTTCCCTCCACGCAAATGTAGGTGCTAACTTCATCTAAATTAAATCTTAATAGTCCTTAATACATTAATGTAATTAGTACATGGTCATACAACCTTAACGGGTAGTAAGACGTGATGCTAAAAAAACCTCTTACATTATTTCTTGAGATTGCACAATAGTTCCTCTAACAAAAATATAAGATTTTGAAAACAATTAAAATAGACACATCATATTTCATGTAGCTCTTTACAAATATGTTTGTAGGATATTTCTTTTGCAAATAAAACTAAGGTAACAGATTCAAACTAGATTTGTACAAAAGGATTCATATTTGAAAGTGAAAATGATTCGCAGAAACAGGTGGCAAATCTTTTAAACTCCTTGACTTAAAATTTTGAAATGGTTTATTTTAATACATTGCAAAAAAAATATATTTAATTGCAATGCACATTCTTGATACATAGTTAATGTGGAAAATTTTCACTCTTAAAACTTAATGTTTTGGTTCTTCAACATTAAACTTTTCCATATTCTATTGGATGTTTTGTGTGACAAATTCTTAAATTTTGAAAAACAATTTTACATTATTTGTTTTCATTACATATACAAAATTTTAAGGGTTAGATAATTTTAAGCTTCAAACACATTTGAAACAAAATTGTAATTTATGTAATTAATATTTTTATCCCTCAAATATGACAAAAATTAGTTTAAATAGGGTTTTAATAGCACATTTTATAAAGATAGTTAAACTCTTTTTTAACTACCCAATGATTTGCATGTCATTGAAAAAGAAGACAAATGTCATAGTTATTTTTATATTCAAAGGTAGAAAACTCGACCTTTTTAAATGGCGTATAAAACTTCTAAAATGAATTAAATCAGTACTGTGTGTAGCACACTTAAAAACAGTGGAAAAAATGTGTTATGTCATGTACTTAATGTACTGTATATAATGATGGGTTTATAATGTGTAAAAATAAGCAATGCCGTTTTCTTTAAAAAGTCCTCCGGTAAATCTAATAAAATCTTATTTTATATAAGACTAATGGCTGTTTGCAAGAACGTTAGTGAATGCTTAGTGAACCGATAGTGTGGTCCCGAGCACATCGTTTCACCATTTAACGTACGATGATTCAAACAAACCCACCCTAGTATCCAAGTCAAGTTCTTGCATATGGCCCTAAATGTGTCATATTCTAGTAAGCACCATATTTATAATATCTTTTAAAGTTGTTTTATTAACAATCCTGGTTTATATACAAGTTAGGGAATATTTTAACAATATCTACGAAAACATTGACGTATCATATCCCTAAAATTTAACAATTATTGCTAGCTTATTCCTTTCATATAATTATTTTTTTAAATTAGATAGGTATTTAATACATGTTGTTTATTAAAAAAAAAATCATCTTTATTTTTCAAAAGTTGATTAGTATATACCATCTACATTTTTTTGTGTGTGTGGAAAATAAAATGAAAAACCTACAAAAGCTTATTTTTTGCTAGTTAAACCTAACAGTTATCATGTAAAGCACACAACTTACAAACACACAAAAAACTATGCATGGAATTGATCCTTGTGTGTGGGGGTGAATAATAAAACTACTTTCGAACTATCAATCAAGCTTTCGTATTTTTTTCTCAATAATTGTGGCATCTGTGTTTTCAATGTCGAATGCAACTTCTGTTCACTGTAAATAATGTAGGATATACTTGTAATATATTTATGTATATTGATGTATTGTGTATATGCAGATCATGTTTTTGTGCGTATACATGTCCACATTTGTGTGTTTGCGGGAGCAAGTGTGAACAAGGAGTAGTGTGTGCAGCTGCCGATATTATAAAATAGCGCACAGAAAAGCTTCGACTAGTATGTATATTCGACAGAAAAAATGTAAATAAATTTATGAAAATATCACTCAATTAGGTTCAAACCTTATCCTCGATAGTGAGAGTATAGTGCTCTACCAGTGTTGCCAGCTCTGTCAGCATAAAATAATCTGAACGATGTGTCACATTGTTTTATCAGTTAAAAATTACATATCCTACTTTTTTATCTATATAGGTTCACATATTATCCATCCTCACACCACAGAATAAAAACACGGATAAGTCAAATCAATATTTGATTGTCACCGCGCCCCCCACCCCCCCCCCCCNTCTTATTATAATTTACTAGACCCTTCCCCCTCCCCCCCTTTTAAAGAAGGCGTAATGTATAAATGTTAATTACTGTAATTATTGAGAGCCAATACCGTTAACTTACTTTCGAAACATGTATATATATGTGAGGTAAAAAAATTCAAGCTTCGATTTCTTGTGAGAATTTTTCAAAAATGTGATTCAAGTTTGCTTCGAATTGATAAAGTTTACTTTGTACACCCCTATCATATATATATCAAAGTAAATATATAATTTGTACATCCCTATCATATATATATGATAGGGGTGTACAAAGTAAACTTTTTCAATTCGAAGCGAACTTGAATCACAATTTTGAAAAATTCTCACAGGAAATCAAAGTTTTAATTTTTTTTTTCTGCTTGAAAAAATTATATTTTGTTTATTTATATAACTTTATGCACTTAAATTACTTGGAAAATGTTTTATTGTACAAATGTTTCTAATATTTGGTTTAATTCTGATAAGTAAACTTATAATTCAATTATTTAATATTTTTTCCACGTGAATATTATTTTGTACTGTAAATAACAGCTCAAAATGGCAATATTTTACCATTATTGTTGAATATTCATAATTGTTGAAGTAATATTTTTTTTCAAAACCAAGTCGAAGATGATATTTGTTTAGTAGTCAAGTCAAAATTTTGAAGTTTCACACACCATTACTATGTATCATTTTATGGATTGCAACACCATCTATGAGAAAAAAATAAAACTTCATAATATTTTACTCAGATTTCTTTTTTTACTTTTTTTTCTGTCTACTGAAAAGTTGATCCTTTTTTTTTGGCACCACGAGGTTTCAGAAGTAATCTTAACAATTTGATTACAGTAAAACAATGTAAGCTTAAGTTTTGATAATTGTCAGGAGACTAGTCAAACTATAAATCTGTGATTGTTTACGAATTGTTTTGAAATTTTTTGTAAGTGAAGATTGAGTAATTAAATTCCTCTGGATTGGGCAAGTTTACATTCACCATTTTGTAAATAAATTAACAAAATGTATTTGTCCCTTCAAAAAGTTATTTTGCTTGTCCCTAGTGAAAGCAAAATATTAAAAGAAAATATATGATGAAAAAAAAAATTAACCTTAAAATGACATCTTAAATTTTTTAAATAATATCGATGTAACAACGGACAATAATTTCAACTTAATAGAGGTCCACAAAAAAAAATTAAAAATGTATTTGTCTGTATTAAAAACATTAGATAAAAAATGAAAAACTTAGAATTATTAAACATTTTTTAGTAATTATAATTTTTGTAGTGCATAATATGAAATTGTATACTTTTTTTTGTATGACAAAAATATTTCTGAAGAACATCATAAAGACCGTGCATTAAATTTTGATATTCATTAGAGACCATATTTGTTTTTCTGTATTCTTATCAGTAGTGACCAAATATTTTGTTTTGGTTTGTATATTAGATTTTTCTTTTTAATAAATAAGTAATACAGTGAAATCGCTTAGTAGTGGACACCTTCCGGAGTCAAAAGACTGTCCAATGGTAAGAAGTGTCCACTATTTGGAAAATAAACGTATATATATTTATTTATTTTTTTTAAATAAAAATGAATGAACACAGTATAATATATATAAACCTAAATACTGTAGTTATTCACAACAACAATCTAATTTGTGAGGAATGCCAGGCCTCCACCGTGGTTCGGATTCCACATTAAACTGTAGGTCCTTCATTTCATCTCACAATCACCCTACCATTAACCATTACACATTAGCGTAAGCGCGTATAACCCGAACGGGTAGTAAGACGCGGTGCTAATAATAATAATAATAATAATAATAATAACAATCTAATTACTGTATTGTGTAGTATTGTATGCTTGATAATAATGACAAGTGAATAAATAATGTACGTAGTTTCCCGTTCCATAATACACAGTACAATAAACAAATAAAATTAAATGTGGACAGTTGGAATTCTGTATTGTAGGCCTTTATGTGTGTAAGAGCACAAACTAAACTGACGGCACAATCAGAAGTCTCTGAAGAGGAGGGATATATGACCTTGAAGTACTGTGCTATTTTATAAACTTCCTCTAGAGGGGTAAGGCAGGATTGCTCACACTTCAGGCGAGACAATGGCATTCCTACAGTAAAATACTGTATATAGACTGTCCTCTTGTTTAAAGATTTGTATGTGCTACCGTCCAAACACGATTCCAGGACAAACTAGATTGGACTAGAGCGAATTGACACATCTTTTAAGAGCCTCGAGATGTACAATATCATCCTAGTCTAAAATTCATTAAACCTGAAATTTTGGTTTAGCTCAAAGGATCAATTAAAATTAGTATAACCTACAACTTTATTAGTCCCAACCAAGGTTAGTTTAGGTTAGATTAGCTGACATTTGCGCACGGACTGTGAATTATGAAACCTGTCTGAGGTTGATTCATAATCGTATGGGTTAAGAACAATGTAAAACTAGTAATGACAAAAACATCCGGCTATATTGGTTTATCCTACGAGCAGCAGGATGTATCAATTTGGACCAGTCTGATCCAGTTTGTCCAGGAAATAGGGTTCGGACGGGAACATATGCATAATTATGCATCTCGAGCAGTTGAGAAAGTTTGTTATTGCGAAGTTGTTTCACTATAAAATTCGATGTTATTTTTTGCCAGGGGAATTTAAACTGTCAGTTATAAAGAATAATGGGTGACCTGGTGGTCTAGGGGTAAGGTGTCGGACTTCTGTGCTGTCGGCTGGGGTTCAATCCTCGGTCGCGGCAAAGATTTATCTGATTACCAAACCCTTCCCTTCACCTCTGACAAGACATCTTGTGAATGTGGGGAATGACAGGCCTCCCACTGTGGTTCGGATTCCACGTTAAGCTGTAGGTCCTCCATTTCATCTCACAATCACCCTACCATTACACATTAGCGTAAGTGCGTATAACCCGATCGGGTAGTAAGACGCGGTGCTAGTAAGACGCGGTGCTAGTAAGACGCGGTGCTAGTAATAATAATAATAATAATAATAATATAAAGAATAATCTGCTATTCAAAGGTGTCCATTAAGGGAGATTACGCTGTATTAGGTTTCTCTTATTACTAAAGATATTATACCAGGTTTTTTCTTTTTTGGTAAAGACTCTATGGCCTATATCACAACTAGGATGCCCCGGCATCTGTTAGCATTTATAGGGTTTGACACCCTGACATCACTCCATGTTTTCTCAAGGCAGTGCTGCCACTAGTGTAGTGTCTCATCACCCATACTGGCAGCTATGCCAGATGTGTGATGCGTCATTGATTTCTTTTGTTTTGTAACCAGCATCTCGGTGTGATATAGGCCTAAAAGAGGTGTTTATTTCTAGTTAAAACCATTTATGTTTTTTCATTTAGTAAAGATTAGTGACAAACTTTTCTTTTTTTTATTCAGTATCTATATTACAAAAATTATTAATCACATTATTATATAATATACCGATAGTTCCTTCATGAATAATTTTGTCAACATACACTCAATAAATTTGATCCTGCACCATAATTTAAACCGAGTCTCTTTTTTAAATTAATAATCGGTAATTATTAAGTGCCAGTACCGTGTGCACTTGTTTATATGGTTCAATGTGTTGTAGCAAATTAATTGTACAGCTTTATATGACTTTTTAAAGATATTCACAGTGTGGCCTTATTTTCCACGAGAAAATGGTTTAGTATATATACATAACGCATTGAGTTCTGGTCCAAAGCACAATGTTTTAAATGTCTTAATAGATATTGCGCATGGTCAAGATAAAACACACTTTTAAATAAAAAAAATGTGTAAAGTGAACGTATATATATTTGTTAAAAAAATGTTTAAGACTATTGTTAGTAAAAACTTATGCATTTAGAGGTTCTTCGAAAGATTTTAAGGTAAATAAAATATAATAAAACATTGTTTTTTTAACTGTGTTAGAAAAAAATTTAGCTGTGGTTGTTTTTTACCTTTTGAATGAATAATTTGAAGTGCTTCAAATTACAACTTTCTATGAATAAAAACATTTGTATAAAAATTAATGTCGACAAGAATAAAAGGTATGTGTCTATACTGTTTAGAAAGTTTGTTTTTTATAAGGAGTATATAATTTACCTGTCGGTGAAATTCCTTGAACCAAAACAAAATAATCTTTGCATGAAAAAAAGATATAAATAACTTTGTCAAACAAGTTTGAAATATAAAATATCTAGTTACACTTTCATTATTTTATAGCAGAATAAAAATGTAATTATAAAAAGATTATACATTTTATGGATAAAAAGAGGAAGATTAGTATTTTATTACACAGTAAAAGTATAATTAAAAGTTACTTCTAGTAATGTTATTGCGCAGATAATTAAATAAAGTAATTATTACAGCTCTAAATAAAAACATTTTTGATAAATATGTTTGTGCCATTGTCATTGGCTTAAAACAGCATCTGTATGAATTAAAATCAGGGTTGCCAAAAAAAAAGTGTTTTCCCACAAAAATCCACTGTTTATACCAGGTTTTCTACAAGATGTTCTCATTTTCCCAGATAACTTATAAGTATATAGGAAGGAACTTAAATAACATTTCAAAAAGTTGTTTAGAACAGGGTGCGAGCTAAATGAGGAAATATACGCAGCCATTTTCTTCCCTTTTTAAAAAAAATATGAGGTTTTTAAAGAACACTTTTCGAACCAATTGATTATATCAGTACCCAACTTACAAACTAAATTAAATAAAGAACAAACGCAACGTCCAGCCCCGGATAATTGTGGGTGGTAGTGTAGGAGATGCAACCACCTTGGTGGGGTAGTAAGCTGAGGTGCTAGTTTCCTGTTAAGCTAGAATATCGAGTATGGGGGAGATCGAGGTTTTAATCTAATTCGGGTGAACTGGGAGAGGCGGTTTTTCCTAAATAGTTTTCCACTCTCCCTCCACATAAATGCGGGTTCACTTCCTTGATATTTAACCTTCCCAATTCCTAACCCCAAATGGGAAGTAAGATGCTGTGATTATTATTATTATTATTATTACAATAGGAGACGCAAGAAAGGGTCAGTGTTGTTGCGGTTTTTATGGCGTGGCCAAAATAAATGAGATGTTTCTCCAGTAGAAACACGGTTTAATTTTCTTCACATGGTGTTACCAACAGTTGGCATCAGAAAAGAACACTTTCTAAATGAAGAGAAAAAGTCACCATTAAATTTTTGGACACCCTTGACAGATAGCTATTCAACAACTGTTGATTCCAACATGTGAAGATAATTATAATTAAAACTCTTCTATTTTTTCCACAGGAGCATTATTTAATTTATTTTGACCGAAAAAAAAAATTGCACCAACACGTTCCCCCACACCCTCACCTTAATTCATTACTGTGAAAAAAAAGAAACCCACATTTTCCCGGGAATCGAACCTGGGGACTCTTTTTCTCATTAGAGAGAGACACTACCAGCCGAGCTAAGCTGCAGGAACAGTCGTTAATTAGTCAACTCAATGTTTCAAGAGAGGTGGGAAAGGGGATAAGACATGTGTTTAAATCAGTACGCTTAATACTTCAGTACACTTTTTTATACTGTTTAAATATATTTATAGGTTGCAGAATGTCCCAAATTCACAGATATTTCATTATTGTTTTAAGTTATTTTGTAAAATTCCCTACATTTTCCAAGACA